>CABFVZ010002076.1:45576-62862 GCA_902151445.1 Timema monikensis | reverse complement strand
ACATACATACATACATACAAACATACATACATACATACATACATACATACATACATACATACATACATACATACATACATGCATACATACATACATACATACATACATACATACATACATACACACATACATACATACATACATACATACATACATACATACATATACATACATACATACATACATACATACATACATACATACATACATACATACATAATTACTTACATACATACATACATACATATATAATTTAAAAAAAAAGCTAGAACAATTTTGTTTAGTATTTATATCTAAATAGTGCTTCACAAGATTGTCAAAATGATGCCTATATGATAAATTATATAAAGGTAGCCTACTGATAATCAATTAAAACATGTTTCCAAATTACAATAGACCACATAAGAAAGTATGTAGCTTATGATTGTTCAATAATATTCATTATGTATTACACCCTCATCTCACTACCCATCCTGGCTTTACATAACACACATTCAATTAGTCTAGTTAGGTAGGGAGGTTAAGGTAGAGTTTAAAGGAAAGATACCAACATTTGCGTAAAGGAAGAGTGGAAAACTATTTAGGAAAGAGCCATGCACCATGCATACATCTGGAGTTCGAACACCAACCCCCCTGTAACAGGCATACCAAACTAGAGGAGTATGACACTTAATCCGCGTGGCCACAAGTCTAGGATTGTGGTCTATTAATACCTCACCGTTATAAAAGCTACTAGCTCTACTTTTATGTATTCACACGTTAAATTGTAATTCCTGCATCAATCTTTTTAACAAATACTATCATCGCTGATAAAATAATATTACAAGTTGTATTGTTACTATGTTTACTGAAAACCTACATTCCTGTAACTTTTCAACTAAACATTACAATGTTCATGGGACGAAGCTTTTCTAACAGATAGAAAATTTTACCAAATCTACTTTAATATAATTTTTTTTCTACAATTCATCTTAACAACCGAAGTCACTTTTGATTGATATTATCACTACCTATAAAATAGCTCTAATAATATAGTAAAAGCTTATCAATGTTTGATCACAAAAATATATGTTGTTGTATTTTCTATAAGGTTCTCACTAGCAAAATCCTACTATTCTTTCTTTACTCTAAAATAAAGCAGTTTTAGCTCGATTGATACACTATAGCCCTAATTTCTAAGACACGCCATATTGGGACCCTGTTAGGTAAATTTATAATATAAGGAACGTACTCTTATAGAATAGCTAATTAGATAAATTGGTACAACTTCTTTGGTCAATCATAGTTTATAAATATGAAACATAAAATTAATATAATTTATTCAATGAGAAACTAATATATAAAGAAACTAAGTCAGTGCTATTGCACTGTGTTAACATCGGGAATAGCATCTTAATCCCAATTTGAAGACCTGATGATGTGGTACTCGCCGATACATGTCGTCGTCACCCAGCCAAGAGTTGCAATAAATTATATAATAAGATGAATTAAAACACACATAAGGAACGTTACTTTATTCAAACTTTTTAAACGTAACATTTTTCCTTTTTGGTTACACTTCTTTCATAACAATCAATTAATTATTTATATGATCTGTTATTTATAACATATTATAACTGAGTAAAGCATAACCTGGATGACACATCTGTTGATTTCCATTAAAACTACAACTAATTATGTCTCGATAGTTAACACAAGTAGATTTTTAGAAACACATTGACTAGAATAACAAGTCTTTTACATTAAATCCTTTGTAATATTTTAATAAGTTTGTGAAATAAGTTACACGTTATGTCTTAACTTTCATTTTAATATGGTTCATTTTGATTTTAGACTGTTAGTGGTGTTTTTACATGTGTAAGGCACATAAATCAATAACCTAGTCAATTATTTTAACCTTTGTGTTAATCATATTTCCATTGTCACTGTTTAAACTCTTAAACATTACATAACATATTATCTTTCTTGTCAACACATTTTCAAACTGTTTCCAGTATATTTAATTATTCAACTAATAAGTTCACTATTGTTGGCATATTAATTAACCTAGTATTTGTGTTAAGTCATAACCTTCATATAATCTTTCTCAAGTACTCAAAATTTGGTAGAGTCTGTAAGTTATCTGATTAATAGCTCTAATATAGTCAATTTGTCAATTTACACTTTTCATTTTACTTATCAGCTATACTTAATATTGTACTTGCTCAGATTTATATTTTTTCCTTGTTTTATGCTAATTGATTTCAGAACTTTACTACGTAACAATCTTAATTATTGTTTTTATAAATGGTACTGTACCTGTTTTATTTGACTTAATTTCTTGATATATTAGTTTCTCCTTGAATAAGTATCTTCGTGTTCAGTTTCATATTTATATTATTTAGTTGACTAAAGATGTTGTACCAAATTATCTAATTAGTTGTTCTATCCAAGTACGTTCCTTATATTATAAATTCATATTTCTCCTTACTACAACTAATATGAATATTATTAAAATGTTAGGTAAAGTCTACTACCTCCCTCCAGGGTACAGCATTTCTAAAACCAAAACCTACTTTCAATAGACTGCAGTTTCCTAGCAATAGAACTGTATTGTAGGGTTGTTTCTATCCTGATTAGCGCCGATGCGCGAGGGACGACTGATACGTTCTGCGCATGCTCCCTGTCACGACGTTGACAGAGCAGAAAGGCGCACAGCACACGCAGGGCGGCAAGCATTGTTCCGACGGCTCAATTACTGAGTCAACAACAACCAGATGGACACGGGCCAGTATTAAACCATGGAGAGGGGGGGATGTAATGAAAGAAAAGGAGATTTTATGACAAACTAATCTGATTTAATGACATATCGCCGCGTATGGCTCTCTGGTTTTGTAACGATTACTTGTGGAAATATGTGTGTAGAAGGTTTAATCAGAAGTCCACCCCTCATTTTGGGTGTGTTTGGGTTACTCTTGTTACCTATCTTATCGTGCTCTTGTTTAAATTGGTTCATTTGTAATTTTGTGGCTTTGAGAGTACCTACAACTAATGACTGTAGTCGTAGGAAAAATAAATCAAGGCCAGTGACTGTAACAAGTATATTTTCTTTCAACATGGCATAGCTTTCTTGTTAGTCTTAGACATTCAGTTTCTCGCAGCCCATATATTGTGGACTAGCTGATTGAGACGTCAGCGTCATTTTGTCTGGCTAGCCGGTAACAGAATGGTCGGGATTCCATCCTCAACCAGGAATACTGATGGGTGGTTTTCCTATATGATTTTCCTCTGCTCCTTCATAAAGTCTCGGCCACAGTTCCTCTAAATTCTAACTTAGTTATTTCTCTCTCTTTAATTTAGTTAAATAATTATGATAGCACTGACGGTTTGTAAGACGCGAAGTAAAATTAAGCACTTCATAAACAACGGGTTTTTACATTGTGAACACATTGTTGGGTTTGGATTCGAGAATATTATTGGCCATTTCTGATATGAAGTTCCAGGGTATTTTCATGACATTGGTTTGGCAAAACTGGTAATTGATTAACGACTAGGAAAACTTAAACTTAACTACACTATTTCTTAATTTATTATCTTAGAATTCTAGTAGGAAGAAAGAATAGAAAAAAAAATATTTTGCGGTAAATATTAATAACATTCTTTTATATTATTAGTATTTTTTCAAAGCTATTGGCAATATTTATCAAAAGGGAAAAGCTGCAGATAACATAAATTGACACAAATGTGGATATCTTTTATATAAAATCATCCTTCTTCAAGCTTAAATTACTAACGTAATTAGTACATAGTCTATTAATTATGTTTTATAACTCTAACGGGTAGTAATACTTGGTGCTAAAACACATTAATAAACCCACTAAACGTCCCACACAAACGTTAGAAATATTAGCTAAATTGTATATAAAATCAGGGAACCTAATCGAACACTGATCTCCTTTATCAGTGGTTCCTAAACTGTGTGTCGCAGCTCTTTGGTGTGCCACAAACCCTTCAAAGGTGTACCGCCAAACTTTATCAATATGTAGACATAATATGTCTGAAAATTAGGATTCCCAACTCTTGCGAAAAACAAATGCAAAAAATGAGAAAGTCTTAGCAAAATCAAACATGAAATTAGAGTCACAATACTATTAGCGAAATAACCAAAATTTACCGGCTCAAGTTTTATATTAAAATACTGATTAATTAAAAAGTATAGTTTGAATTGCTACTACAAAGGAAGAAGATATGAAAACACGAATAACATGGAACCTTGAATATCTTTATTTTTTAAAATAGTTTTTTAAACTTATGCTCGATATTTAATTCCTTCTAGTGCGCCGCCAAAAATGCTTTTATTTGAAAGTGTGCCGTGAACACAAAAGGTGGAGAGGTTCTGTCATGGGCCAATAGTAGACCTCTCTAACCATTAATCCCGGGACTGGACTCTTGCTGAAAGTTAGTCCCTCTCACCACTCAACCAGAAGAATGGCCTACTGTAAAAGTATATTATTTTTTATCAACCCTGAATGGCACCGCCCCTCTTATTATTTCAAGGGGTTGGGGTGGATGTGAGTCATTTCGGCGGTGGCAAGGATTGAATACCCTTCCTGCTTCCTTGCAGCAGTGGACCGCAGAGGGAGGGGGAAGGGCAGCAATATGTTCTCTCTTACACCCTCCCCCCCCCTACATATTGCTCTAAAGATGGAATATAGAAAAATTACCCATAATTTTCTAAATAAATGTTCCATTTTGAAACATTATCAATTATTATCTGTGTCTGGAAAAAATCCTAGTTTTTGAAATGAAGGTATAATTCAATTATTTTCTCACATTCACGTCTTTACTACAGCGCTTGGTGGTTGAATGTGTCACTAACAACGGGTCTGCTGTAGATCATATATGTTACTACAATATTATAGTCAATATTTTTACGAATACATCACTTTCCCTGGATTTCATAATCTGAAAACAGAATCAATACATTTTCAACTCTTATTGTCATTATTTTTTTTATGTATGGATCTTCTTTGAAAGTCTCTTTGACAATGGGCTGTTTGTAAATATTAATAAACCTATTATTAACCTCCTTAGCAACAAGTGTTAAGGAAGTATGTTTTCAATCATTTTATTCGTGCACATATAAGGCAAAATAGTGTTTCGTTCAGAAATAAAAAATGTACGTAGGTAAAATATCACTTGTCATTTGATCTTTGATTTACTTTGATAAAGCTACATAAGTAGCGCTCAACTAATAATAAACAATACATAACGTACAAAGATCAATTTATTATTAAAATACAACAAATTATTTATAATAAAATGTAGTGATCAAAGTACAATAGTAAATAATGCATACCGTCTTTTATTGTTGATTGTAACAGGGCCTCCATATAAGAGAACCACTTTTAGTGTGCTTGCATTTGCGTTTTAAATTTAGAAGTTTTTTTTAAGCTATAAGCTATTATGATTACTCTGGTGCAAATTAGGCTTAGTTTGTTTATATTAATATTATGATTATTATTTTATTATTAATATACTCTCTAAACTTTGAAATTTTGGCCTATCCCACTCATATATAGATTGGGTTAGCAGTTATTTACACGAAAGATCTTTCACCATTAAAATAGATTCTCACTCCTCCAACACATTTTTAGATTCTTGTGGTATAGCTCAAGGTTCTAATTTAGATACTCCTCTCTTTAATGTGTTTATTAACGATATTGGCCAATATTTAAACTCATTTAGTTATTTACTCATAGCTGATGATGTGAAATTATATAAAATTATCAAATCAACTGCGGATTGTATCTTTTATATCATTTGATAAGCCCGATTCCGGTAATATAAATTACGAGGAAATGACTGAACAGATTTTGACATCCGAACACTCATTTTATAGATAATGGGATCAGGATGCCAGTTAAAATAGTGTCCTAAAACTAAAACACAATTTTCCAAGAGAATTTTCCATATTTTCCTTCTGTATGCTCAGTTGTTCATCTGTACAATCATACTTTGTTTACATCACCATGGAATCATTGATTTGTGTATAGCTGTATATTCGTAAATAAAATCTTTGTTTAAATTGAATATTAGCTCAATCTTCACTTGAGTGGTTTGGTACAATGAATATATAGATATATCTGGGAGAGGGATTATTTTAAAGTTCTCATCGGGGCGTGAAGGAGGAAAATATACGTTTTTATTCAAATTACACACCGAAAACAAAATATCTAAATAAAGTTGATAGCCTTTGACGAGTAAGCTTTTAGCTAAAAAGTAAGTGAGGGCTTATTATATAGTTAATTTCCCAATAGAATTTTAAAATACATTTTTGTGCAATAATCTGCAGTCATCGCTGCAACTAACCACTAGTAGACTTACAAAAGGTATAAATGGTATTTTACAATTAACTCTTGATAATGGAATGTCTATTAATAAATCTAAAACCAAATCTATATCTTTCTCTAGGGAAAAGTAATTCCATATTTGGTATTTATAACCTGGGCAGTGTTAACATAGTTCGCTCCATTTATATAAATGATCTGGGTGTTCTCCTGGACAATAAATTCTACTTCCATTATCACGTTTATCGTTGAAATTATTTGTACATATTAAATTTATTACCTCATCATTTAAGAAAGTTGACTGTTTTTTTATGTCTGTACTACACTCTGGTTAGATCCAAGCTAGAATATTCTACTGTTGATTGGAATTCCGTCACTGACTTTCTCAGGTTATAAAACGCAAAAAAAATGTTTGTTGCTGCGTGCTTTAATAAATTCTTTACTGACCAGATTTATTATGATAATTACAGAATTCTAATCTTCTTAGGACTCCAAACTCTCTACTTGCATGGACTTTATTGCGACACTTTTTTGTTTTTAATATTACTGATAGCGTAATTTATTGTAAATTTGCCCTCAATCACGTAAGTATTCTTGTCCCTTCTCGGGCCTATCACAATCCTCAATTATTTTCTCTCAATAACTCTTACAAGACGAATCCTGTAGGCCGTTGTATACACAACGCAAACTCCAGATTTGTTGAGTTCGAATTTTATCACAAAAGAAAAGCAAAACTCGGAGAGTTATTTAAGGAACTCTCTTACAACTTATTAACTCTGTAGAGGCTCTGCCTCGAATACTTTAATTTACACTTTTCTGTTTTATTATTTGATTTTTATTACCACTTTTAAATACTTATCCTTTGACTATTCTCATGTTTGCTAGTTATAATTTTTGTCATTTATCATGATTATGTCCTATTTTTTGTAATTATTCATCAGTATGTATAATTATTTTGCTACTATCGATTATTTAATTGTGTTATTATATATGCTTTTATGGTACTTGTGTACTTTTCAGTGCTGAACTGTTATAGGTCTTACGACTGTTGGCCAGCACTATAATAAAGGAAATTGAACCTATTATTATTATTATTATTATTATCATCATCATTAGTCGTTCTGTCTTACGACAGGTCCATTCCTTTTGTCAGTGAACTTAGACCGCCAATGGATCCTCGTTCAGCTCCCATAATTTTCTTATTTCCTTCAAGTCATCCAATATTTGAATCCTCCTTATTTGATAGTAAATTTAGACTATTATAGTCTTAAATGTTGGGTATTTTTCATCTATTTTATGGTTTTGCATGCAAATTGTGTTTATTTAGTTTCTTTTAACACATAATACATACCTAAACACGCAGTTTCCTTATGGGGTAGCGGGTAACTGTGCATATAGATCAGAAAACAACTCGTACGTAATCCATCCTCAATGCCATTCTCCAAACTTCCCTATACTTACATACTCCCTTCGCTTCAACAACATCCATACACCGAGTCATATAAATTAAGATTATCTACAAAACTTCTCCTGGAATAATCAAAAAACTAATTGCCCTATAATGCTTACATTCACTCTTACTGCCATTGTACAGAGGAACGAGGACAGCATTCTTCCAGTCATTAGGAACATTCAAAATCCCAGCACATACATTGAACAAGACACACAATATGGAAAGTTGTATCATACCCCCAACATTTAAACATTTCACTTGTTATTCCATCTACGTCCACTGCTTTGCTATTCTTTAACGCCTCTTTTAACATCTCATCCTCGTTAATTCTTCCACTTATCATAACATTTTCCATATTTTCCGCTACTTTCTCATACATTTGCTCAAAATACTCCCTCCAGCATTCTCACAAACTGTCTTAATCCAAGATAACCTCATTAAATTCATTCTAGATTTCATAGATCTATCCTTGCACTTTTTGTTTCATTCTCTACCCACTTCCGGAAGGGCTTATTTCAGTCAAAATAGTTCTGAATTCTTTCTCATTCTTTTAGTCTCATTTTCTCTTTACTCTCCTTTACAACTTTCTTTGCATTCATATTTTTCTCTTTGTATATGTCCCACAACTTCTTACGTTCCGTTTCACTCTTCACAGCAATCATTTGTTTGTAACCCTCTTTCTTTTCTCTAACGGCCTCTTTCGCCTGTTCATTCCACCACGCACCTCTTTAAGTTTTCACCATCGCAGATACACACACATCTTTCACACACTCAACTACAGCTTCTTTTATACTGTTACAAACGCTTTCTATACCAGTAGCATTTATTTCGAAATTCTATTCATGCTCTTGTAAATTTAATGTTTGGCCTTTTTATAGTAAAATAAAAACCATTTCTTTTAATGCTCATTGCAACAATTATTCCATTTAAAGGGCTGTCATTGGCGCCACAGATAAACACTGTGCACACATATTCATGTTGTCATAGTAGGGACATACTGTAGTTATTAATAAGAAATTTGTAGCTGTGTTCCCCATCGTGACAGCGGAAAAAGTCAGGTAACACATTTCTGGCACATCTTGGTATTTTATCACTTACCTCACGAGCAGAACGCAACCAAATACAGATGCGAGCCGGGAAGGGAGTTGGGCCTGCCATGTTGGAGGCACTGTTAGCGTGCTTTCATTTGTGTCCTAGCTTTGGGCATGTTTTCAATCATTTTATGCTGATAATGTTGAATTAGGTTTATTTAGTTTTTGTTTCTTAAATAGTAAATCTATACATATTATAAAGCCCTAAGGTTTGTATGCGAATTCTAGTTTTGTGGATTTCTCCTTTTTTTCTGGGTAGTATTAACTATAAGAATACCAAATAATCCATTTTTAGAATGTTTGTTTGTTTACTGGCAGTAAACTCAAAAAGTACTCAATGAGTGAAGACGGGACTTCTTTTGTTGTACTCTTTGTTTTTCAAAGAACCATGGTAGCTATATACCATCACGTTATCTCATCATCAAGCGAGGCAGTGCCGAAAAAACTCGGTGTAAGCAGTGGACATTCTTCGAGACTGGTATTGCGGGTAAAAAATATGGCAAGTGATACGAGCAAGGCTGTGGATTGGGAAGGGATGGGGTTGAGTCCGTTTATATTTATGTATCTTAGTATGCTCTCGGATAAGTTTAATTTTTTTTCTTTCACCTGAAGTTGTCTACTGAGGTGATGTATCTTTTAATGCGAGTGAAGCCGCAAGCAAATGATGGTCGTTAATAAGATGGTTAAAATAACTCAAGTTTTGCTCGACCATTTGATACAAAAAATTACCCATTTCCTCTCCTACTCACCCCAACTCAATATGTTATGGTTTTATGTATATTAAGTACGAGAAATCCCAAGTTCTACACAAGGGAAGGATAGCTCACCCGAGACTAAGAAGACCACATTTGTAACACTGGTATCAAAACCGAAAGAGTTGGACTTACAGTAATTTCCAATTTTATTAAATTGTATTATTTATTAGGTGGTAGGATGTTGTAATGTAGTACTATTTATGTTTTTTCTTACATCATTATATCCTAGAATTATATGAATCGTTCAGAACGTGGAATCTGTGTCACTGTTAGAAGACATAACTTGGTTTATTTTGTTGTGTGTGTTTCCAGTTTTTGGATAAAAGTTTGCTTTGTATCGTAGAATATGTAAGCAATCTTGTTTAAATAATAAAGTGTATCATCCTAAACGTGAAGGTGGGAATATATTCCACAGTATTCTATGATTTTTATCTTTTAGCACCATTATCTTAAAGGATGAAAATACATTTAGAGTGTTCAAAAACAAAGTCCTTAGGAAGATATTTGCTCCAAAAAGTGTTGAAGGTACTGGGGAGTGAAGGAGGTTACTTAATGACGAGTTACATACACTGTACTCATCACAAGAGTGTGTTATGGTAATCAAGACTCACAGATTACTGTGTAAAGGATATGCAGCACGAATGGGAAAACCTAGAACCTTGTTTAGGGTACTGACTGGTAAACCCAATGAGAAGAGACCATTGAGAAGATCTAGACACAAGATATATGGTGTAATGAGGTTGACTGGATAGAACTAGCTCAAGATAGGAAAGGTGGCGTACTTTTGCAGGTTTGGCAATAAACCTTTGAGCTTCTGATGCC
Organism: Timema monikensis; assembly: GCA_902151445.1. Lineage (NCBI taxonomy): Eukaryota > Metazoa > Arthropoda > Insecta > Phasmatodea > Timematidae > Timema > Timema monikensis. Next base: position 52,412 of record CABFVZ010002076.1, on the reverse strand, counting down.
ATAGAGGAAGTAATTAATGTAAGTTCTGTAATTACTCTTCTGATTTGAAGTTGACTTGGCGATTAAGTAAAACCATTCAGGAATACAATCACGTCAAGTCTCGTCACGTGGTTTAAGACAAGCTTTTTTTCAAAAACATCCATTTTAATTAATTTGAACAGGAAAAAATACAATCCATGTCCGTTCTGAGAGGTCTAGGAACAAATAAGGGAAAATCCTGTCTAAATCGGTTTAGTGGTTTTCAAGTTTATCGCAAACATTAAAACAAACCTCTTTGTTTAATAGTTGAGAGATAAGATGTAAGATTGGCTCTAAGGTCCACCTTCTCCTTTCATATACTTCATAGGTCACAAGCCACCGCTGAGGAAAATTCTCCTCTCTACATGCATAATCTTCATTTTCAACACGTTTATCGGCAGGGTGCACTGAAAGGGGGTTTCACATTAAAGTTACAAGTTTTGTTCTGGTTGTTTCGGGGACAGCCACTCTAAGATTCGTGGGGGGATCAAAGGCAGGTAGCTATAATTTAAATGGTACATAACACATCTTATAGTTATATATATATATATATATATACACATACATATCCGTGTTATTGAACAGTGGAAACAAATTATGTTTAGCTTAGGAAGAGACCACTTTGTAAAAACTATACAAGTACACTTTAATCCAAAAGTTAAGAAAAAATTTCGATATTAGTGAGTCCTCGGTCCCGCTACAGATTTATCTGATTTCCAAACCCTTCCATCACCTCTGACAAGACATCTTGTAAATGTGGGGAATGCCAGGCCTCCACCGTGGTTCGGATTCCACGTTAAACTGTAGGTCCTTCATTTCATCTCACAATCACCCTACCATTACACATATTAGCGTAAGTGCGTATAACCTGAACAGGTAGTAAGACGCGGTGCTAATAATAATAATAATAATAATAATAATAATAATAATAATAATAATAATAATAATATTAGTGAGAAATACTCTTCAATGACCTTGATTTGATTTTATGTTTATATTTTTTAGAAATTGACTTATCAATTTTTTTTATTTAATCAATACATATTCAAAAATATAATGGCTTATATAAGAAATCTGGGTTGAAATCAGCGACCAAATCAGTCCGGGATGTTAGTCCTATTTCGGGAAATGCTCCCGAAACTTATTTTACACATATTATTTATCAGGGTGGCTTTTTCGTCCCCTTTCCACACTAATACGGGTGCAATTTCCACAAGGGATGATTCTTGTGTTAAGACGAATGGACTACTAAAATAATACTACAATATAGTAATAAATACCTTATATAATATATACATTCTATATGTTACTTTTATTTTTTATATATCTTTATAAACCCTTTATCATTAGGTTATAATTAATTAGATTATTATTATTTATAAATAAATATACAAACAAATAACTAATATAAGGTAGTCAAAAAAGTTGTTTTTTATAATTATAGAATCATATATTAATAATAGTTACAATATCGTCATCCACTCCAGTGGATCAACGGACTAAACCTTAAGCTTTTCTTGTCTGGTTTGCCATTGACGGGGAGGTGGTAGAGGTTTGAGTCTCAGCTGAAGGCAATGAGGATGGTTTTTAGTAATATGTCCCCCATTTTAACTCAAATGCCGGTATATTTACCTCAACATATACCTTCCTCATCCCTACCCTATTGGAGTAATTAGAAGCGTATAGTCCGTGCGGGTAGTAAGACGCGGAGATAAAACAAATAACACCCATACAGTGAATGTGTCACTCGGTGGCTGAATTCTACCACGGTTGGTGCTGGTTGACAAGGGGTTCAGGTGGAACACTAGAATTACAGGGGGCCTTAAAAATCCATGTGAAGTTTATAGAGGTATAATCTTCTCTAAATATTCTGATTTATTTATAACGGCGGCGAAAATTTTAATACAAATAATTCTGTAATAACAAGAACAAAAATTACGAGAGTTTTATTTGAAGATGGGAAGTGCCAAAACCATTTTTTATCTATATTAATATAAAAATTAAATCTTAGAAACTGTAATCGTAATTTTAAATTGAATGATGTTAGGCTATTATGAAGTCCTTAAACGGCTACCGGTACTTTTATAGACATAGGTATTAGCAGAAGTAACTGGCGCTGCTCGGGAGAAAAGTTTTTAATTTATTTATTGAAATTAATTAAAATATAAAGTTTCAATTTTGAAATTATGGCTGTAAGATGCACATGTTCTTAAACAGATGCTAATATAATTTTTTTTTTAAATTTCAGATCTTTGTGTGCAGTGACTAGACATGCTCATGACAGACACATTCTTTGAAATGGTTCTTATAACTTAATGATATATTTAAATTTATTCCACAGTGAGCAGTTTTTTTATATAATTATATATACACTTCAAAATCCCTAAGTTCAACAACCTACAATTAGAAATTTCAAATATTTAAGAATTTAAGATGTATTAGGTATTTGTAATAATCCTACTACATTCATGGAATTTTTTGATTTTATATGTTTACTAAAAATAAAGGTTTAGGTGTGTTTAGGCAGCAAAATAGTTTATTATAAAGAACTCTGAACCAGCTAAATAATAGTATTATATAGCCTCCAGTTTATTTCAAGATGGTCGTAATGTCTAATATAATTATATCTAGGAACTATTAAAAATTAGTTGAATGAAAAATACAATAAGTATAATATAAGAAAAATGCTAAAAGGTAGAGTTTTGTAGCCACTATCTTGAAACAAAATGACGGTCTCAATTTGTAATTAGCCTATTATGTTGACCGGAAGTCCAAGTTATATCCATGCACAATTTTTGCAACACAATCAGTCCAGTGGTTTGAGGGTAAATTTGCATCAAACAAAGAAACAAAGAAAGAAACAACATTTTATTTTTATACAGTTTGAAGAATAAAAGTAAAAAAAACCTAGTGGCATGTCCTATATTTCCCTAAATAGTCAAAAAAGTGTATGTTCCTCACGCTCCTTCATTATGTATCCTTCCGCACCAACCATCACACAGTTTAATACTTCACGCTCACATGATGTGTCCAAAGAACGTTTTCTAATACCAAGTTTTCTCTTCCTATGTTTCTTGGTTCTTTAGCTACCCAAGAGCTAGAGTCCATTCGCCAAAGGAAAGGTGGTAGCTGAGAGCTAACAACATTTTATAAACCGTTAAATTGAAAACAAAGTTAAAAACAAATTGATTGTTGTGAAAGTTTTGGCTTCCAAAAGTGACAACAAATCAACATTATGGTCTTGCATGTCATGTGGTTTGATGACTGGATACATGAGATATTATGTATGGTAACTTTTGTAACGTATCACTTACCCACACTCCTACCGTAGATGAGGTATAGTCACGGTGTCTAGTGTGTCAGGCTCACTGTGGATGCAAAAAATAATCTAAGGTGCACACCCTAAAGATTTCCCTAACTACTTATTTAAAGTTTAAATTCTATTGATTGATTGAATTTAAAGATGCAATTTCCATTAGTCACGTGGTATTAGCATATTAGATTTTATAAAATACGCCCGAGGTTCATGACTTGGGGTCTCATTAAGTATACCCGAAAAGAGCCACCTTTCTATTTTTGTTGGGTTTGTAACTTCACACACACCAGAGGTCCCTGTTTTTAAGACGTGAAGATCTCAATATATAATCAAAGTGAACCAATATGAACCTAGATATTTGGTTCACTTGTGCGAAGTTCACTAAAACCGAAATGTGTGTCCTATGGAACTTAAATGAGAGGGGTAAGAACAAACAAAACAAAATATCTCAAACAGATTATATTTTATTTAAATCTATCAATTAACATTTAAATGGTCGGTTATGTGTTGTTGCTTACTGTGTACCGTTCACCAGTGAGATTTAATTCGTTATAATTTCATAGTAATTCCGGCTTTGGTGGTTTAATTGTTTAAGGCGTCACTCCCGCAATAGGTTGGTTAGATGTTGACAGGGTTATCTGAGTTTTAATCACGGTCGGGTGTACTGAGGGTGGTTTTTCCCAAAATGGCTTTCTATTTTCCCTCCACACAAATACTGGTGCACTTAGCTCTATAGTATAGTCTTCTTAGTCCCAAATACATTAGCGTGACTGTTATTTAAGCGCATAGCCCGAGTGGGTAGTAATATGCGATGCTAAAACACACAAATAAACTTCGCAGTCCATATCGATAAACTCTTTAATTTAAGAAGAATTATCACTGATGAAATGTAGCATTACCTCGAGTTACATTTCATCCTCTGCTTCAAAAGTCAGAAACAATTTTTCAATGCCTAAGTTCGAACCCCAATAAAGGTTTGCTTTCAAGGAATTACAACGTTAAAATTATATTCTCACTTGGACGTTTTAGCTTTTAGGTTTACTAAAACTTAATTTGATGATTCATAATAATAACATTTTTTTTAACATATTATGTTGAAATTTATGTGGTTCGGAACAAAGTAATTAGGTTAATCGTAGCCGAAGGTTCACTACAACTGAGTCCAATAGATCCATAGCTGAGAAATGTCTATATAATAGTAGAAGAAAATAACCCAGAACGCAAGCACACCCTCAGCTTTCTTTGAGTAAGCAGGAGTATTCCATATTTTAGATTGCTATTTATTTTGTTTTATAGATACCCGTGCTAGTAGTCACGCAGTATTAGGTGCCGACTATAAATATAAGTAGAAGTTTAAAAAGTGTCAGTGTCATATTCTCTATTTTCCCTGAGTACATAATATGCTAAGCTATTTCCGTTCAATGTTTTCTGGATTTTGAGCTATCCACATTTGAGCACATGGTAGTAGCACTCGAGCGAATAGTATTAATATTTGAGCACATGGTAGTAGCATTAGAGCGCATGGACTGGAGTACGAGGAATATCTTCTCTTTTCTTTTTAATGTTTTTATTTTACTGGGACTTTTTGTTAGGTTAAGCTAGGTCATTTTAAAAACGCTAGGTACGGCTGGGTCTTTAAAGTCAGGACCGTTTATGTTGGGTCAGGTTAAGTCAGGTTAGGTTAGGTTAGCCTAGATTACGTCAGGTTAAGTAAGGTCAGGTAAGGCTAGGTTAGATCAGGCTGTCAGGTAAAGCTAGGTTTGGCTAGGATAAGTTAGGTTAGGTATCCTTCGTAATGGGCACGAGGCTTTCTCTGTTTCTTTAGATAATTTCCAAACTTTCAAAATAACCTTAAATATACTGAATAAACAATAATAAGCATAATGTAATATTTAGAGTGTAGGTAGAATTGGCAGTCAGGGAACCCAAATAAACTTTTTGACTTACTTGGTGGGCTTACTGACTACAAGCCAAAGCGGCTTGTGACACAGCGCACCACTAAGCTGTAATATTATTATTGTTAGTATCACGGCTATTTAAAGTGCCCTGTTTGAACTATGTATGTATACATATAACTTACATACTCTATATCAAAACACGTATTTATAATTTTAATTTATAACATACCCAACAATCATTCCCTCGATTCATATATTTGAAATAGGACACCTGTGCACGGGAATCGTCAGTCAGTTTTCAACTGTACAAACTCAATACTTGATACACCTTGTAAGCCTCGCTAGTCACGTACAAGTAATTTTACGAACGTTTGTTTGCTTACCTCCAACTAAGTACCCCAGACCATTAACATATCACGGTGAAAGAGGCGAAATACAATTTCACGAATAATTATAGTTTTTCAGTCCTACTAGGATTCGAACCAGTTCTGGTTAGAGCCACACTATCTGAGCTAACAATTTGAACACATGTGTAGCCGTCAGCACACATATGTATGTATGTAGTCCCCCAGCTCCTACCTATGATAATAAATCACATAAGGGTACGAGCTGCTAAGTGGGACCGATATCGCACGCTTCACAGCTCCGCTGATAAAACCAACTTGTGGTGAACGTTATTAAATAATGGTTCGACTTCACAGCTTGTCAGAGATGCCAATTTCATGATTAATTAATAAGGCATATGGCGTGTTAACGATGTGTATGAGGGCAGCTTAATACAAACACTGAGATCAATTAGGTTGGGAGACGGAGGATAGTTAATTACTGGACGGTAATTCAATCCTTACACGAGGGATAACAAAGAATTTAGATTTTTTTTTTAAATATAGATAAGGTGACGAGTTAAACTGTCTCTTTTAACTATCTGAAGCTTGCACTTAAAACACAGTGTGAGTAGGGGAAATCTTAAGCTATTGCTAAAACATTAGGCTCTAGCTGTGAGGAAAAATCACTAAAGAGCCCACCAAACGGTGCGCTGAGGTGCATCACAGACTTTTCGAAATCCCGCGCTTTTGATGAAATCCTATGATATTTTCAAATATGGCTTGCACCAAAATTAAGGTAAATTATTTCAACACGTTCCTATATACATAAATATATTACTTTTTAAGCTTTATAACTAAAAAATAAATAGATGAAACGTTATAATTATCTAGGTGTCAACGGTGCTTCACGTTACGTTTCTCAATTCCACGATCAAGCTAGATGACTAGAAACATAGATCTTTCCTTCCTCCAACAAAAACAATATTTCTTTTATACAAAGTCAAAACAAAGAATCTTAAAATAATTTGATTTTTTTAAGGGATATCTGATTTTCAGAACTATTATCCCCATAAAAAAACGCAGTGTTAGGTTATGGCCCTTCATGTGGGCGGCAACCTCAAAGGATAGGACACTTCCTATGAACTTGCATGATACTTAGCGCTGACCTCCTGGATCAGAGTCAGGAATAAAAACTACCTGTAGGTAAATTTGCACCAGCCCTGAGTTGCTGGTTTATTTAAATAGTCATATTCACAAAGTAAAGGTAGGGGTGAGGGG
>CABFVZ010002076.1:0-45540 GCA_902151445.1 Timema monikensis | reverse complement strand
GGGGGGTGGGGGGGGGGCGTGAGAGGTTGATGCTATCCGATCCTAAATATGGCAGTTTCTCCGAAAATAATGTCTGGTCATTTTATTGGAAGCTATTTAAACTCCGCCTCTCAGGTGATTTCTCGACCATGTAGTCAGAATAAGGGCCACCATTATTGTTGCGATACTTGATCCTTTTCTGACAGCTCAAAAATTACTAAAAGGTTGTGCCGTCTTCGTCTTCCTCATGAATATGTTTCTTTTAAACTGTCAGAAAACGCTAAAGTTTACCATCGGTACCGGTGGTCATATGGGCAAACTCGTTGGTCTCATCTAATATGGTTTGCTGCTGACAGGGATGTCGAGGCATGAACTCGCATCGGGTGCACTGAATGGTTTTTTTTAGCAGTTTTTTTCACTCTCCCTTCTCTAAGCTGTGGGTAGAATTATTCTAAATTACACTTTAATCATCCCCACTATATCGGTACAAATATGTGGATAGCACGAACGAATATGCGGTAAGTTAGAAAAATATAGAATAACATCTTTTTTTGTATCCTTTTATGGTGCACTTCAAGAACTGAATGATGATATCAGGCCACGACTTGTAGACTATCTTAAATATAGAAGACACAGCACCCAGGGCAACTCATATTTCACAAATGATAAATATTCCGGCCATTTCTGGAATATAACCCGTGACCCTTAGTACAATAGTCAGACATTCTCTAACCATAGGTGAGCTATTAGACAGAAGAATCTCAACGAAAGCGATTGAAATATAAGAACATTTTGTCTAACGTAATGGTTCTCAAACCGAGGTACGTACGCGAAGACCTCTTAGGGGGTACGTACAATTTAATAGGCTGATATGTATAACATATAATAATCGTTAAGATTTAGGTTGAGCCACAAAATATCTGGACATGCGATCTGGAAGTGCCAGTTTTAATTTGGATGTAGATTATAGAATATGTAAAGCTTGCTTTATACACCAAAAACTTTGGAGTACAAAGTTGAAGAGAAAATCATATATGGGAGTACACGAACAAAAAATGTTGATCACCACTAGAAATCATTGTAGCCTATAATATTAGCGCATTGGGTGGTTTGTTAAAGTACTTTTTTTTATAAGACTGTACAGATGATGTGATGTGGCACAGCCTTTGAGGATTATAAGGAGAAAACAGAAAAAAACATAGAAAGAAAAACCTTTCCCTTTCCACCCAATCCCTTGGCAACCGACAACACCTAACAATATAAAGGAAAAAGAGATCCACATAAAATGATGCACTATAAATGTGAATTGAATCGAGCTCACCAGAGAATAGGAGAATGTGTTCCACGTACATTAGAGGGCATATCTTTAAGGGGGAACTGACCCTCAAAGGAGATTACACTGCCCACTGGCACAGCATTTTCTGTCAGCACAAATTATGTAGATAATTAAATATAATTGGTTTACTCCATATTTTAATATAAAAATAATTTTTAATAATTACTGTCTCGATTATGATTACGAACATCATAAATTTAAAATGTAATTTTTAAAATAATAATATTATTTTCAAAATTATAGATGTAAAAATAAGCTATATTAAGAGAAAACAAGAATATAGACCTTCGTATCAAAGAGTTATAAAAAAATACTTTACTTTATCTAAAAACATTTTTCTTTAATAGGCTTAGATTAATACCTATTTATTAGACAATATTTTTACCTCGTATTTGATAATTTCAGGCGATGGACTGATTATTAACTAAGAACACAACTTTTTTTTATATATATTACAACATCTAACATCATAGCTATTAACGACTTAATCTAAGAAGACTGAGTCAACCCAGTTCAAGTTGAATTGGATCCGAGTTCCGTTGACACGGTGCACTCGATAGAATACAAGCGTTTACTTTTGTTTACATATTTTGTACTCGTACAATGTCGCGTTTTAATCTCATTGGTTTAAATCTTTGAAGCATCGTCGGTTTCCTAGTGCTGATTGATTGAAAACACAATCGCTAGCGAGTGACCGTCATTCCGTAACACACCAACTCACAGTAAGGCAGAAATAGCTCGACACTAGCAGTGTTTTGTTTCAGCCTGTATCTTGCGAGATCACGCCTAGCGAGTTTTCTTGCATGTTTCAAACCTAGCGGTCCCTCTCACTCGCGCCGCGTTCACGCACCCTTGACCTCCCGTCTGAGAAATTCGTATCCTCACTGCAACCACACCTTGACCTTCCCGTCTGAGCAATTCGTATCCTCACTGCAACCACACTTTGACCTCCCGTCTGAGCAATTCGTATCCTCACTGCAACCACACATTGACCTTCCCGTCTGAGCAATTCGTATCCTCACTGCAACCACACATTGACCTTCCCGTCTGAGCAATTCGTATTCTCACTGCAACCACACTTTGACCTCCCGTCTGAGCAATTCGTATCCTCACTGCAACCACACATTGACCTTCCCATCTGAGCAATTCGTATCCTCACTGCAACCACACATTGACCTTTCAACCACACCTTGACCTTCCCGTCTGAGCAATTCGTATTCTCACTGCATCCGCACCCTTGACCTTCCCGTCTGAGCAATTCGTATCCTGACTGCATCCGCACCACGTGATGACTAAGTCTTCGACTCAAGTTATATTTTAACTCGAGTTCTTTGAAAGGGGGGGCTATGATTTCGGAGATATAAAACCACAATGATCAAGTCACAGGCTGAGGCCATACCAAATCTGATTTTTTATCTGCGTCTTGCTACCTATCCAGAATATACACATTTAATTACACAAATGGGTTAGGGAACAGGAAGGAGTATCTCATATTAAATGTCCCACATTTGCAGGAGTGGTAAACCATTGAGGGGAAAAACCTTCCCTCCATTCGGCCACGATTCAAGCCCTAACCTCCCCATTGTCGGTAAACCAGAGTGAATGAGCTTAACATTTAGTCCGCGTGCTCATTAATATGGCTCATTGCCTAACTTTTTTTAAAATAGGAAATAAATCAGGAAATTGATCCAAACTCTACTAACACTCACATTGTGATAAATAAAAACCAAATTTTAAATAGTATGGGATCAAACCCGAGCCTCGTGGATCAGTGAAGAGCGCTACCACACACTGCCGGTTTCTCAACTGATAAACTGAAACATAATCAAGGTTAGTACAGCTTCAGTTCCCCCTTAAAAAGGCTAAGGTGATACAAGAGCAGCTGAGCCTAATCATAACACCTATGGTCGTGATTCTAGATCTTACCTTTCAACGAACTGCTTTATAGACCTTCAATAAAAGATTATAAATAGTTTGGAATGTGTTAGAACGTTGTGAGAACTCGACCAAGACTGTTGAACACGTGCGGACTGGTTCGAGTTGACACGGACAACATGTACACCGATAATGCAGTGTCCACGTGACGTTCTGTGTCACAAGTTAGTCTATATGAGGTGCTTCGCGTCTTAGTATCCTTCTGGGATATCCACTTCTTAACCGCCTTCTGGTCTATCCGCGTCCAAAAACTCTTCCGGGATATCCACGTATGGGCAGTGAGACGTGGTGCTAAAAACATACCCTTACAGGCTATCCGCATCTTAATACCCTTCCGGTCTATTCTTATCTTAATAGCCTTCCAGGCTATCCGCACCTTAGTATCCTCCCGGGCTTTCCATATTATCACACTAAAACTGTAGGTATGAATAAAATATAGTTTAGAGGAAGTTCACTTGCATTTGCGGGGAGATTGTGTGAGAATTATTTTAATAGAAACCTCCTCAGTTGCCTGCACCTGATAGGATATGAACTTCAACCTCAGTGTCACCGCCAAACGGGACTAGACGATGCTTTGCATTTTTTCCGCATGGCGAGTCACAAATTAAACCATCCATGTTTGAGAATGACCCGCACCGGTGGCCACACGGACTAGATGACAGATCTCTATAGTCTGGTTAGCCGGTGATGAAGACTTCAGGGTGGGGTGATCATTCGTTTCCAAAATAAGACAAATGAACTGGAATGATTTGTCCCCGAGTTTGTCAAATAAATAAATGCAATGTAAAATGGATATAGATTATATACAAATGTTTTAATAAAGTCAGTGGCTAAAAGGCGTGAATGTAAAATAAGGCAACAACGCACATAATCATAGCTAGCCACATAAACCACCCTTATGGTATAGTTGTGATTGCTGACCTAGAGGTCTTGGGCTCGAGTCCCAGCTGGTACCAGGGAACTATTCTCGAAAGGGGAATAATTCACGTGGTCCCCAGCGTTTGGTTAAATAGACTTAAGCTAGGCTAATATCTTCATTGACTCTAACCCATCATATTCACTATAATCCTACCCTATTCTCATCGGAAAGGATGTACGATTGGTACATTCGGGTGTCCTCTGGGCAACCGTACATTAGTAGTGGTTTATCTTTCCACTACTGGGCCACAGGTTGATGTAGCCCAGACACGTCATTGTTATTATAACTAACGACGAGTAGTTCACGTTTAATCTTATCTTTTATTATATTTTGGACCTAACTAGGCTATACCTGGGCTAGTTCTCTACTTGTATGTAGTCCTACCGTGCTCTATCATTTTAATTGGCTATCTATCTATACATTACACATTTCATAGATACAAATTATTATTTGACACTATCCAATAGCACGAATATAACAAGTTACCATAACATATATTTTGTACCAAATAAACATCGACTACAGTATCTTCTCCGGCTTGCATAAGTGATTTAAGGGGGGTTGTCCGTGAAAATGACAAGAAAAAATTTGTATCGCTTTCTACCTTCAAATGTGAGTACAGTTCCTTTAAATTAAAACTTCCTCTTCCCTATCTTATTAGAACAACTAAAAAGTATATGTTCAGAACGGGTAGTTTGACGTGGTGGAACAAATGTCCTAGAATGCTATTAAATGTAAACAAAAGGACGTTGACTTGAGTACAATCTGTATACACTGATAGCATATTTATAATATATTTTTATTGTTATTTTATATGTATTTTTAGCATATATTAAACGTGACAACAGCAGATTATATAACTTGACATATGAATACATGAAATAATATTTAATCACCTTTTCTAATTATTATTATTATTATTATTATTATTATTATTATTATTATTAGCACCATGTCTTACTACCCGTTCGGGTTATACGCACTTACGCTAATGTGTAATGGTAGGGTGATTGTGAGATGAAATGAAGGACCTACAGTTTAACGTGGAATCCGAACCATGGTGGAGGCCTGGCATTCCCCACATTCACAAGATGTCTTGCCAGAGGTGAAGGAAGGGTTTGGAAATCAGATAAATCTGTGCCGGGACCGAGGATTGAACCCCGGCCGCCAGCATAGAAGTCTGACACCTTACCCCTAGACCACCAGGTCACCACCTTTTCTAATGTCAGATAAGATTGTTCCTATGAATATTGGACTGTGTCTCCGTGTCCAAAGCGTTGAGTTAGACAAGTACAAACAAGTGGCCCACTTCAATTCCACCTTGGGTCTCAAATTATTTTTCTTAATAAGTTTAACCTTAAGCTGATCAACGGCTTAATTATAGTAGTGGGATGGGGAGTGTAGTAGATAGGAAGTGCACCCACATTATCATGGAAAGGGAATGGAAAAACCACACCCAGTGCGCTCAGAAAAGATTCAGAGGAACATAGACACCCCCTCCCCCCCAAAAATCAAGTTTACTACGAGTCTGACGCCTTATCCCACAGAATCATACCTTAAGATGTAACATTTGTTCCAAAGTTTGTTACATAACAATAAAATAACTCTCCTGACGTTACTTTTTCTAGGTGTTTTTAACGTGCTCTTTTTTAAACGACTAATTATATAATCACACAACTTGCAAACTAACTTAATTCTAGAACAGACACAATACCGAGTTCCCGGACCTTCATAAGGGGAAAAGGTTATGTCTCAATCACACTAATTATAACAATACTAATAATAATTAACAACAATAATAATTTTGTTGGCAGATCCTGGAATTGAACCAGGCATCCTTAACTCTAAAAGTAGACGCCGTGTCAACTAAGTCAAGATGTTGAACTGCTGTTACTTTTTTCTGATTATATTTGTTGTTAGTATTTTTGTAACACGTGGCTGCAACGGGACTACTATTGTTACTAAGGTAGGTGAACCAAAGCTGACAGAACTAGCCCAGGCTATATTACATGTTTTCACTGCCACTGGTCGCTAGATGCCGAATAGTCGTTGCATGGTGTCACAATATATGTGGTGAAAAAAAAAACTAATCGTCTCCGTTTAAAAACTGCCATTTTGTGAGCCATGGCTTGAGTTGTGTTGTTCTGAGAGACCACGCTTGTTATTTTCAAGGCGAGTAAATTTTTTTATTTCAAGTTGGTAATTTTTAAGATATTGCCTTATATCATGCATATTCTGAAAGTTCTTTTTATATGAGATTTAAATGTTTAAATATTTGTTACGAGTAAACTTTATTTTTTAACCGAGAAGTGAAAATAATATCGAAAACGTGTTCTTAGACTAGGTTCCCAAGGTGACCATGGTGGCAAAGACCTTGGGAACCAGGCATTAACAATGCTTAAATTATTAGGTCCATGCTGCTCATTTTATTTTATAAGTTTTTATCACTTGTTATCATTCATAAAGTATTTTAGATTCAACAATGATACATTTTTCGGTGATGCTGGGAATCGAACCCGGTACCCTTAACTAAGAGGCATTAGATGCATTAGGCCATTGTGTCCCCCCTGTTATCTTCTACAAGGGGAATCGCTTGAAAGAGGAGTGGTGTGAAAACTTGCCTACGGTGAATCAGGTATTTATGACTCCAAAAGCCTCAATGACTTCCCAGATTTTTGTCAAGTGACTTGACTACTTCGCAAAATACAAGACTCCTGGGCCTGTACTTCTGGTTTTTGATGGCGCAGCATCACACCTCAACGCTAGCATAGTCCATACTGCCTTGTATTGTCTGCCCAGCAATATGACGCACGAGCTTCAACCTTTAGATAAGAGTGTGCTTAAGTCGTATGAAACAAATTGGGATAACGAGGTTATACTGTTCTGGACGCTAAGAGGATTTAGAAATGGTACAAATGTTGAAGAGGTGAGTGCTGATCGTGTTATGAAGAGGTATACATTTGGGATAATTTTTTCCATGGCCTGGGTTGATTCTGTCATTCCAGTAAACATCTGCAGTGATTTTAGAGCAACTGGAATATATCCCTTAGATCCCGCTGCCATCCCTGATAAAACATTTGCACCAAGTCACTCACATTTCAACCACAAAAGTAGGTAGGAGAAAGCAGCAACAACGACAGCAATGAAGAGCTTACCCTTCAACCATCAGAGGACATTGCCACCCTCACATGTGAAGTTACTTCTATGCCACAGCAATCAATAAAACCAACTTACATACAGGGTGAGGTACAACAGAAGGAAACATAACCGAAGAAAAAACAGAAGACACGCTATAGGAATCAAGAATGTAAAGAAGAAAGCTTGATCTCAGACTCAGATTACTTTGAGCACGATTCACCATCCGAAGACCTTTTTTTACTGAGCATTCAGAACCAGAACAGTGTCAGATATCACCTTTGATATAAGAAATTTTGAGGACCCCAAATACCAAGCGAAATACTAGCAAAGTTAAACAACGTCGTAATATAATAAACTACAGAGGCCAGAAAGTCGTAGCCAGTCTCTTACAAAAGTTAAGACTAGGTCCAAAGAGAAGAAGACTGAGATCAAGAGAAGAAGACTGAAATAAATCAGAATATGACAGAGACCAAACAGGGGAAGACAAAGACCAAAGAAAATAAGATAGAGACAAAAGAGAAGAGTAAGCTAAAGAAAAGAGGAAACTGAAGTTACCAGAGACATCTCACCAAGAGCAAAGTACGTCTGGTTGCCAAAAGGGGAAACAACATCACGAGTCTAGCGGGCCTATCCCCGAGATGTTTCGAGTTAACTCTATTGCGAGATCGCGCGTTCACGTGACACAATCTTGAAAAATTTTCTATTTAGCTTTTCTTGAAAAAAATTTCGTTACGGATTGAGATTTTTTCATTCGAATAGGTCTCACTGCTGTTCCACCTCTCGGAATCGTCAATCTCACAACAGCTAATTCGAAAGTATTTGTTTTTGGACAAAATGTAAAATGGCGGAAACATGGATGGACTATTTGATGATAAGAGGGCTTGAAGAATTCGAAAATGAATTTAATATAATGCCACGTATATTTCGTGAACGCGAAGACGCTTTTGAGCTGAGTGATAAGAAATGTATTAAGTTGTTCAGGCTTAATAAACGGTGTTATTCAAATAGAAAGGCATCCCATCCATATGGTGTATGTTATTCAATTTTGGCTTTTTAGGTACCTATTAAAGTTATTAAGATAGGTCATACATGATGTAATAAGTTATACCAGTAAAAGCTTTTTATTTAATCATTTAGCGAATCAAAGAAACAGAAAGTATGGTACATAGGCCTACATCAAATATAATCTGTTTTTGCTCTTTGCTTATTTTCTTTCTATCCATCTTTATTTAGACTTTATCGAGCTAAGCTTAACGAACAAAAAGTAAAACAGATACAACCAAGATGGTTAAGACAAAATTTTTGTTATTCTATTGTTAAATGGTTTAAGGGTGCGTTCACACAGCTATAAATATAATCTTAACTCACAATTTTCGATACCGAAGGTTTGGAAATTTTCGCTTAATACGAAATTAGAAGACTCACCACGAATTGCGAGATTTTAAACTCAGGAATAGCTACTTTACGGATATGAATTTACGGGTTCAAGTGGAGCATGGCGATATTCGCCGTAATTATATAAACTCGCAACATCTCTGGGATAGGCCCACTAGTAATGTCAGTTATGTAAGAATGATAAAGTTGCATACATGAAGGCTTTGCACTTTGTGTTTGAGGTATGTGCATGAGAATTCTGTGGGTCTAACCCATGAAGACACGATTACAAACTTCTTTTGTGCGTTTTGTCCTGATTCAGACTGAAAAGGACATTTGAAATTTCGTTTCTTTATCAAACTTTTTATACATCTTTGACAATATGTGGTTTGTTTGCATGTTATTTATACTTTTATGACGCAGGTCAGATCTAAGTGCCTATCTTCTCTTTTTTATGAATTATTCTGAGTTATGAAAAAATATGTTTTCTAGAATCTACACGAATAAACAAACATTTTGCTATCTATTCTTTGTTTTGGCTGTAAGTGTTATGTTTTTAACCGTAAATGCCTCAACAAGGTGTACCATCAGGGGCCACCTCTGGTAGCCGTGTTCCAAAGGCGGCCCATGTGAATGTATATTTGATCAAATCTATCTCATATAGCTGTTATTCTTTTTTTAATGGTAGAGAATAGACTAATGAGTATTGGTGCCAGAATTGGTCATTCTATCTTTTCTAAAAAAAAAAATATTGAAACTTAGCTATGGCCACCTTTGGTGCACTTACCTTATTCAAAGTGGTGGGTGAAGCGTCAGACTATTATAGGCAATAGGTCAGTTTTCGAATCTTGAGAGGATTTCCCGATGTTGGTTTTCCCTTAAATGTTTCCCACGCCAGATACACACAAATGTAAGCACATTTTCTCTAAACTTTATCTTAATCAGCTCTTTCCCACTATCTTTAAAATGTAGTCCAGCCTGGCATTAAGACGTAGTGGAGAAAATATTAGCAACATTCTTGGTAATCGAACCTCGACTACCTGAGTCAGAGCAAAATCAACCCTGACCGTTATCTCACTCTATCCTCTTTTGTTTTCAACACTTATTACACGATCGGGCTAGTCACCTATAGTTACATCAACGAGGAAGGTAGTATTTGAAAGAAAATGTACTCTAAATCGTGTGGAAGGAGATTGGGAAAACCGTGTAGGAGAAGAACCTTGTGTACACCCAGCTGGGTTGAACGCCAACCTCCCCGACACCAGTAGACCAAGACCAGGCTAAATTAACCGAACTCTTAGTCCGCATGTCCACCATTGTGAGTTGTTTCACTGTTAAGTACCATAATAATCAAGAGGTCATTTGATAACAAGTGACCTGCTTCTGTGGCCGCATGGACTAAGGTGTCACACGCACAATATACTAAACTGCTAATGACGGAGAGAACGGGACCATCAAACTGGGCTGATGTGCAGAGATAGGTCTCCCCTAAATGATTTCCCACTATCCCACCACGAAAATGCGGGTGCATTTCCTCTAATTATAACTCTATCATCCCTAGCACACTAACGTTGGGGTTTCCAACCTAATGTTCGAGAAATGTTTCAGGTGGGTCACAATATTTGTTCAACCTCCCGTGGTGTAGTGTTCAGTGCAGCTGGCTACGAACCTAGGGGTCCCGGGTTCGACTACCGGCTGGTACCTTGGGTATTTTTCCCTTAAAGGGAATTATAAAAACGGTAACCAGGGTTTGGTTAGTTAGACTTAAGTTAGGTTTATATCATTCCTGGCTCCCTAACTTCATAATAATTATCTTCACAGCATCTCATCGCGGGTACGACGTGTAGAGAACCTCCTATTAGGAACTAGGAACACTGTTGCGGAAAAATTGTGTAAGGAGAAACATCTTGGTCCACCAAAGATCATAAGAATCAAATTCATTTTCAAATACCTGAATTAAAAATAATATATATATATATATATATATATATTCTTCTAGCTCAGAAATTATTGGTTTTATAAAAATATATTTCAAATAAAAGATTTATATCTCTAATAGTGCCACAATTTTACAATGATAAGTTTTATCCTATCTCAAATAGTTGCGGAGACATTTTGAGAATGGGAAAGTTTACCTATTGTAAAGTACCCTCAAATTCATTTTCATGAGAAAATGAGAGTATCCATCTTGTTTATAGTGATAAACAATATCTATATATATAAAACATTTCATTAAATTTGTTACAATACATTTCTAGAAAATCTGTTTTTCTAATTTTTCCCTTCAGTAAACTACACTTAATTTTAGGGTTCGAGGTCTAATTCTGAAAACCTCCCAGGGGGACTTTATGAACACCCCAAACACCAAATTTTAGGCAAATCGATGAATAGTTTAGGCAATAGCTTTAGTTACAGATAGACGGACAGAAAACATTGCGAACATTACTTTTTTTTTGTTTCAGGGGGTCATGAAACGTCGAGATTTATTAAAATCTCGAACTAGATTTTTTTTGAAGATCACAAGACTTATTTTTTCGAGGTGTCGAGAGAAAGTAAAAAAGAGAAAGCTAGATAACAGTGATCCTAAAAAACCCCGACAAGAAAAACATCAAGTTAATGTTCGTATATTTGGTGACTAAATCCTATACTGGCGGACATGTGATGTCCTCACGGTCCAGGTAATAAAACCTCATGGCAACACATCCCTGCGCCGCTCATTAACACAATGACACACTCACACACTCATGCATGCATCTCACCGCTCGTTACCGCCTGCATTATGAACCATCAACACGCACATTATATCCGCGCTACCACTGATGGAAAAATAATACTAAACGACCGTCACGCGTTCTCACACTAACTACTAAAATACGCTACTAGCCGATGGTAGGATTATTGATCGGTAATTAATTAGTTTGTTGGCTCAAAGCCTCTTTTTTATATTTGTTCTGTCCTTTCAACACCCCCAACACCTAATGAACAGCGCCATCTCTGTTTTCCCTTCACCAACTATCACGTCATGTACTTTGTTCACTTTGAAAAAATTCAACTTGTTTTACTGTCAAAATTATATCTTCTTCATTTTTATTCCCTGCTCCTTATTTGGTGTGAGCTTAGTATTTTATGACGACATATTTCGGTTTTATTGTTGATGGTACACCATCTTCGGGTCTTATTCGTGATTAAGATAATTTTATTTTAAATATTTATTTTCACAAACTTTCTTACAATAAATATCATATTTATCACAAATAAGACTTGAAGATGGTGTAACATCAATACTAATACAGAAACATGCTGTCATAGAAAACTAAGCTAACATCAAATAAGGAGAAGGGAATAAAAAAGAAGGTATAATTTTGTCATTAATTACTTCTTACCAAATCAAATATGAATATTATTAAAAGTTATTTGTGTTAATTTGTGTGACAGCTCATTCGAATGATACATTTAAGTGAAAATTTCTCACATGCCTATGTGACAAATATTAAATAAAAAAAAATTATACAGCTATTATTATCTCGTTAGTTTACATTTTGATAAGGCTCACCAAAACTGCTGCTATGGTATTTTGTATTATAGTAGAGGATCTTTTTCAGCGTTGGCTGCAAGTTGTCATGCTAAAACTGATCCAAGGTGTTTTATTGAACTCATTTTATCCACCGTGTCCCTTCTTGAGTAGATCCCGGGTGAATGCAGGGGTGGGAAATAGGTTTCAAGAGAGGGGGGTATCAAGGGTACCGTCTATATCCTGAGTCCAAGTCCAAGCATTGACAGGTATGGGTATGGCTCTGATGCTACAGGGGAGAATTTAGAGATTTTCAAGCGATTGACCTCAATTTTGTGGAAAAGTTTTATTTAACCCAGTCCGTGAGCTTGAAATCTGTAAAATGAGCCATTTCCCACCATCCTTCGACTTGGACAAGTCACACAATTTACAACTCAATAGTAAAATACTAACGTATAAAAATTAGAAACTAAAAATAGGTGGGATATTTTTTCATATGTTGATTTGGTTATTATAAATACTGTTGAAATATAAATCATTATAAAGTACGGGTATATTAATTTGTGGCTGTACGATGTAAGCAACTTAATAGCGAGATGTGAAGCATTAGAGACTATCTAAGCTATAGGCTATTGCAATAATCAAACAGTGTTACTTGGATTAATGCATTATAGTGAGCCTCAATCACATCTTGATGATGTATCACCTGAGCTGTATAAACATCTGTCTCGGTGATCTTGTGGTATGAGGTTTCTGTAATAGACTATCGTGTATTAGGAGCTTGTTGAGGATTATTTATTAAGAGTGTGCGTCATACCAGGCCCAACTCGGCTCACGCGAGGTATGGGAGTAAAAGGGAAAAGAAAATTCCAAGATGTGCCAGAAATGTGTGCAGTTCATTCGTATTTTAATGAATGGTAGATATTTTCCGCGGTGACGATGCGAGACAAAGCGACAAAGTTTCTTATTAATAACTACAGTATGTTCTTAATAAGACAGAATGAATATTTGTGCACAATGCTCAGCTGTGAATACATTCTAAAATGGTCAAAAATGGCCTTTTCAATGCAGTTTTTATCCAAATATAATTTATTAATTCAACAATGTTCATTATTAGGAACTTTTATTAACTCTTTATCTCGATTAATGTTTAATCATACATGATCCCCGTGCAATAGTGTTCGTGTAAATTTACGATTTCTAGCAGACTGTATCACATAGTTGATTGGCATGTGAGTATATACATATTTAAACTTCATCTTATTTTCTTCTTTAAGGTAATCAATCATTTGCATTTATAGTATTTGAGTTCCCCTTATCTTTTCACACTGCCTTATATGACGTCACTGAATAAGCCATTTCTTCTCATAATGTCAACCATCCAGTTGATTTTATTTGTAGAATATCCTACATAATGGTTTTCTTTTAATTTTATATTTTTAGATTTGATTTTATTTATTTGAGATATTTAACCCTACTGATAATTAAACCTACTGATTATATCAGCACACGAATTTCTATGAGCGAGAGCAAAAGGGTTTAACAATTTTAAGAAGAAAGTTATTCTCACCTGCCTTCCAGGGTTATTTCACATGTCACAATCAACACGGGGGACCGAGGGTTTCACTTCTCTCCGAAGGAAGTTGTGCTGCATATTTTTGTTGCTCAAGAAATATCCATTGACTACAGCATCGTTTGAACCCTTGAGCATCGGGTCCTGAGATGAGCACTTTACCCCAATACTACCTAGGTTGACCTTTTCTTAGAACTTCCTCATTAATCACTCGATATGTTCACTTTATCCTCTTTAGTCTCCTCTAGCACCATATTTTATAGCGTTCCAAATATTTTCTCTCCGTTTTCCTTCGGGTTCCTCTTTAATAAATGATTGTCAGCAGTCTAAAGAGGTTTAATTAAATCCTACCTCCCATCATAAAAATAAATCCTTTACAGTTGTTTGTCATCATTAAAATGGGACGTTTGCTCTTCGAGTCTTACTAAAAGGTCTTCAGTTAAGATTTAATTTCCTCGCTAAACAGGTGAGTGATGACGTCATTACTGTAAAATAAGTTTTATTACATTCCGCGTGTCATTGTGGTCCTTGAAGGTAGCGGTCCTTGGCAGAGCTTCAAACCGACACAAGTTTAATTGACCAACGTTTGAGAACTCTGGAGAGACTTTTTTTTTATCTCTTTTATGTCATGAAGGTTTTTTAAAGGAAAAAAACAACAAAATGGATTCTAGAATCAGATTAGTGGTGTAACCACGAATAAGGTCTTTCCCGCCATTACTAAACTTACTTTAGGTAACAAAAAATACATCTAGATAATGGTTTAATTAAAATCTGTCTTTTTTGTGTGGTAACAATGAGGTTTAAAATTCTAATAAATTATTTCACTTATAAAGTTGAGTAGTTTTTGTTCCACCACGATTTTACGTGGGTACATGCAGATAACATAGGTAAATAAAACACTATAGAGACCTATTTAAGGATATAATTGAAGTTTTAAGAAACTCAGAGAAATTGCCAAATATTAGAGTTGTAATCTCAAAGAAAGAATTACTTTAAATAGAATAATAAAATTTCCTACGTTCATGGACCTATGGCGCGTCACTCCCATGTTAGACTGGATTAATAATGATGAGGAGACCAGGGTTCGAATCTCTGCCTAATGTACTGAAGGGGGGTTTCCTAAATTATTCCCCACCCTCCCTATACAAATTTGGGTACATGTAATATAAAATCCATCCTTACTCATCCCACTAGCATAACTAATGTGTGCGTGTAGTTGATAACATCACCAATACTCGCATCGGTGGGTAAGCAGACAAAATGTCTGGCTCATCTCAACTCATAATATATTATCATATTATGTGGTTATAGGTATATATTATACGTAAATATTACTATTAGACCTATTATTATTATTATTATTATTATCGTTATTACTATAGGGTGTTCTGTCTCACGACAAATCCATTCCTTTTGTCAGTGATCTTAGACCGCAAATGGGCCCTGTCTTCTGCCTCCTCCATCAGCTCCCAGAATGTTATTATTAGGTGTTCTGTCTTACAACAGGTCCATTCCTATTGTAAGTTAACTTAGACCACCAATGCACCCTGTCCTCTACCACCTATTACAACTCATCGAATTTTCTTCTTTCCTTCAAGTCATCCGATATTTAATCCTCATTCTTCCTAAGCTCCTCTTTCCCTCTACCTTTCCTTCTTTGACGTGCAGAAGAC
The DNA here is from genome assembly GCA_902151445.1 of Timema monikensis. Lineage (NCBI taxonomy): Eukaryota > Metazoa > Arthropoda > Insecta > Phasmatodea > Timematidae > Timema > Timema monikensis. The sequence goes on along the minus strand of CABFVZ010002076.1, from coordinate 30,102 downwards.
AGTTCCTCCTAAGGTTGTGTCTGGTCCAGTTTATCCTCCTCCCCCAAGAATCACATCCAAAATGGATCTCTTCTCACCCACTCTTCTTAGGACGTCTTCATTTGTCACCCTGTCTGTCTACCTAGTCTTCTCAAGTCTTTTCCATCACAAGATTTCAAGACCCTCCAAGTATTTCTTTTATATCTCCCTAAGACTCCAAGTTTCTGCTCTATACAGCGCGGAAGTTTCTTCCTCAGTTTTAACTCAACTTGCTGGTCTGCAGTAACCTCTTGTTGAAAGCTTCCTTGGCCATGGCTATCCTTGCCCCAATTTTCCGGGTGCAGAAGACCTCCTTTGTCAGCAGACTTCCCAGGTACTTGAACTGCTCTATGTACTCCAACTCCTGGTTTCCGATTTTATGATTTTGGATTCATTGGATTGTAACTTATGTGGCTTAAGATTATGTATTTGGTTAGATATGTATATATGGTCATATACGTAGCTTTACGCATGATTGTATGCCTACATATGATTATTTAATAGATTAGTTTTTTATGCCTCAACCATATTTATTCCCATTATCTAGCACTTGTAAAACTAATGGCCACATATCTCTAGCAATATATAAATGTTCAGAAGGAGACGTGGCAGTGGGATTAAGGTCAATTGGCCTAAAGTGATTTAGCTTAAAATACAAAGTTATAACCTTGGTGGATCTTCGTAAAACAAATATTGTTAGCTTTTTCATCTGAATATAAAGAGCACAAATGATAGAAAATGGTGTTAAGGTATTTATAAAAAATTGACATTACATAAACTTTGACATTTGTTATTATTATTATTAAATTTCAATATGAAATAAGTGCCGCATGTGTACACCTATATTAGAATGACCCTAGTTATAAACTATAATATGTTGAATTTACTTACAATAATCTTGACATTTTTATTCATCTTTTCAAATCAGTATTAGAAAGATGAGGGAGATCTGGAGGGGCTTTAAAATCATACAATGAATAATTATCTTTTTTATAATAACTCAATACAACATTTTTATCATTTACTTAAACCAATATCGTAGTTCGTATTAATAAAGGTGTATATGTAATTTTTACCCTATGAAGGCTAAGATACTTTTAGAGATTCTTACAAAAAGCGACTTTACTATGGGCTTTATAATGAAGAGTTTATTAATGTAAATATTTGAGTATATTTATGAATTAATTTTTTTAACCTACAGTTTAAAAGTCATCTGCAAAATTTAATTGGTCTATTACGGATAAACACATTACTCAATTGCGGACATGGACTCTGCAACAGATGCGTATTTATGCAAGAAATCTCCAAATAGCTTGCAAAGATTGCAAACACCAACCTATCTATTTCAAATACAAATGTTTGAAATGTGTTGTTTTACGTGCAGAGTGAGCAGTCCCACCTTTATCTGATAGATAAAGACTTTGTTACAACAACCTCCTGTAGTCTGTTGTCCTGTAGCCGCACAAGACCCTACAAAAATATGAGGTAGAAAATCATTTTGAAACTAAAATTCAAACTGCTGGCCAAAAAATCCAAATTATTTAATTTATAGAAACCATAGGTTCATCAATAGAAAAATGTTATGTTTTGAGCGTAATTTTCAATTATTTTAGGGTTAAAAATATATTTCCAGAGTTAAAACGTCCTTACTGTTTTTGGGGTGAAAGGGGAAAGTCTTTGCTATTATCATTTCTATAAGTTTAATCTTTTACAGTTGTGTCAATTTAATACTAAACTGTAATTTATTTACTTTATCATCTGGGCATATTTATAGTATTTGAACTACTTATTTTAGCAGCACGCCTTACTACCCGTTCTAACTATAGGCTTATGTACTAATTACTATAATGTGTTAGGGATCAGAATAGTCGAATTCCGAGTAAGTGTACCTGCATTTGAATGGAGTGAGAGTGGAAAACTGTATTGGAAAAGCACCCTCAGTGAACCCAACCGGAATCGAACCCCGATCTCTCCATCTTCAGCAGTCTAGTCTAACACGAGAGTGATGTGTTAGACCACTCGGCCACCGAAAGGGGTTATTTGACCTACTGAACACATTTAATTTTAGTTTAGTATTTGTGTTTTGTACTAAGTTATACAAATTGCACAGTAAGCTACACACAGTACGTATTTATTCATTTTTCATGATCTTACTGAATACAGTACTGCACAGTGCAGTAATTAGATGTTTATAATTCTCACACACAGTATAAAGTTTCATCAAGAATATACAACTTACAAATAATATTATTTAAAAATAAATGTTTTATTCCAAATAACAGGCACTCTTTAATGACGGAAATGTTAAAAATTCCTTGAAGATACTCAATTGAGAAATTTCACTGTTTATAAAAATGTGGGTCATTCCGTTGGTATCTGCTACTCTATTTTCTTGGTTTCCATTTTAATCTCAGCGAGAAAGAAAATTTATACCGTTTTCCGAATAAACAGGTTTCACAACCAAAATATTCAATTCCAAGAAACTTGTCGTCAGTGATTCACCACTTTCCATAATAATTGAACAATAATAGAAAATCAACAATTAGAAATAAATGAAAAGAGGGAAGGCAGAAAAGGATGTTAGAGTAAGGGATAATATCCTCGTAACGGGAGGGTTCCCCAAAAAGAAATCTAATAACAAACACATTTATAAACTGAATATATTTATTGAATTTGCAATAACAGGTGTTCATTAGTCAAGGATATAAATATTAATACATAATATATTACATACTAAACTAATGTTACAAAAAACTTATTATATAATTATTCATTATATGAATATAATGTGAATGACCACGTATACAATAACTATAGTGTAAATATTTTTAAAGATCAAGGGTCGATAGTATTAATTTATTCACTAACTCAGACATACTGCCAATTATTTAGGCCTACATCACAAGTCACAGCATTTATTTTCGATGCCATCTTGAACAAACTTTAGTCCAAACCCTTCCTTCACCTCTGACAAGACATCTTGTGAATGTGGGGAGTGCCAGGCCGCCACCGTGGTTCGGATTCCATGTTAAACTGTAGGATCTCCATTTCATCTCACAATCACCCTACCATTACACATTAGCGTAAGTGCGTATAACCCGAACGGGTAGTAAGACGCGGTGCTAATAATAATAATAATAATTTAGTCTAAATTACTATAGAAAAAACTATTTAAAGTGATTTGGCCTAAAAATTAATCTAACCTAAAGTCAGTTGGCCTAAAGTCACTTGGCCTTAAATCAGTTGGCCTAAAAGTCAGTATAACTAAAGTCAGCTGGCCTAAAAGTCAGTAGGACTAAAGTCAACTGGCCTAAAAGTCAGTAGGACTAAAGTCAGCTGGCCTAAAAGTCAGTAGGACTAAAGTCAGCTGGCCTAAAAGTCAGTAGGACTAAAGTCAGCTGGCCTAAAAGTCAGTAGGACTAAAGTCAGCTGGCCTAAAAGTCAGTAGGACTAAAGTCAGCTGGCCTAAAAGTCAGTAGGACTAAAGTCAGCTGGCCTAAAAGTCAGTAGGACTAAAGTCAGCTGGCCTAAAAGTCAGTAGGACTAAAGTCAGCTGGCCTAAAAGTCAGTAGGACTAAAGTCAGCTGGCCTAAAAGTCAGTAGGACTAAAGTCAGCTGGCCTAAAAGTCAGTAGGACTAAAGTCAGCTGGCCTAAAAGTCAGTAGGACTAAAGTCAGCTGGCCTAAAAGTCAGTAGGACTAAAGTCAGCTGGCCTAAAAGTCAGTAGGACTAAAGTCAGCTGGCCTAAAAGTCAGTAGGACTAAAGTCAGCTGGCCTAAAAGTCAGTAGGACTAAAGTCAGCTGGCCTAAAAGTCAGTAGGACTAAAGTCAGCTGGCCTAAAAGTCAGTAGGACTAAAGTCAGCTGGCCTAAAAGTCAGTAGGACTAAAGTCAGCTGGCCTAAAAGTCAGTAGGACTAAAGTCAGCTGGCCTAAAAGTCAGTAGGACTAAAGTCAGCTGGCCTAAAAGTCAGTAGGACTAAAGTCAGCTGGCCTAAAAGTCAGTAGGACTAAAGTCAGCTGGCCTAAAAGTCAGTAGGACTAAAGTCAGCTGGCCTAAAAGTCAGTAGGACTAAAGTCAGCTGGCCTAAAAGTCAGTAGGACTAAAGTCAGCTGGCCTAAAAGTCAGTAGGACTAAAGTCAGCTGGCCTAAAAGTCAGTAGGACTAAAGTCAGCTGGCCTAAAAGTCAGTAGAACTAAAGTCAGCTGGCCTAAAAGTCAGTAAGACTAAAGTCAGCTGGCCTAAAAGTCAGTAGGACTAATATTCAGTTGGCATACACCTTTTTCCAAATGGCCTTAGGCCTACTGACGGGTACCAGTTTAGTTACATGACTATATACAATCAGCAGTTGAAGAAAAAGTAAGAAATATAGAAGAGAGTGAAGGTCCTCTTTCAGCAATAAATAAATAGCAGCAGCGAGGAGATTTGTAGCCGGAGGAAGATCTCCAAGAAACGATGCGTGAAACGTGTCCCGACGTCTGGGTACCTTGTTACCATCCAAATATTTATGTTATTGGCTGTGTGTTTTGATACGGCATTGTCAGCCCCTAGGTTGGGATTTCATCCCTCTGTCGAGCCAGGGGTGGGAGCGACGCAACAGCTGGTCACAGCGCGGGATTCTCGGACATCGGGGAAATCAGGGGGGAAGGGGTAGGAAAGGGTGGACAAATAATATTGCAGACTATCCTGACTCTGCCACATACATCAAAGTAGCTGAGTGGCTAGGAACTCCAATGATACATCTAGGATATACCGGTTGAAATATATGGAAGTTAAAAATAACCACCCCATCTGGAATAGCCACATTTTAGGAATGAGGAAGATAAATGTTTGGAGAAAGACACCTGAATTTGAATGGCGGTAGATTTGGAAACGGCTTAGGAAACAGACATCCTCAGTAAAGTTGGTTGGGATTTGATTCCCGAATTCCCCATCAAAAGCAATCGATACCAGATAAGGTTGACGCATTAGCCTGCGTCTCCACCAATGTGAGACTAAATGTATTATACAGGTTGTGTAGCTTTAAATCCACTCAGTTTTATTGGCTGTGCTTATTGAATAGCGTTTTATTATATGTTAAGAGTGGTTATGATAGCATACGTCTACTAGTCGTAGTGAACAGGTGAACATCTCGTTTATCCCAATCACAGGGTTCAAAAGTAAAGCCCAGAGGCAGTTCAGGATCTTGATTCACTAAAGGGTGCAAATTTGCCAAGAACATGGTGACGTCAATATAACGTCATCATTTGCGCTTTCTTTGACAAATCCTTGTGAATAATTTACTTCCAAAGTTAATGTTACTTTATTTTAAACGGTACTGATAGTGACAGAAAATACAAATACAAATACTTTTACTTTCTTCTATTGTAATAAAGTCGATCTATTGATTATGATGAGTCTTTACGTTTTGTATGAACCCAAAGCAAAAAAAGTGGATTTTACAAATCTGTCTATTCTTGGTCACAGTTTGATGGGTTTTATTCAATTTGATATTTAGATTATATTTTGTTACCTGGCATACCACTTATTTACTACTACTGATACATTTTTTGTTTAATCCCAACCTTTTTGAGAATGGCTAAAAGATTTTGTTTAATATGTATATCTGGAAAGTGTGGAGCATAATGAATAATACTGTATACTAATTTTTGAGATGAACATATTTTAACACTAGTTTGTTTACTGATGGCTGATTTAAAAAAAGTATTTTAAAAGTGACTCAACGACTGATTCTGTATCTGTTAATATTCTTACATTATATATATATATATATACAAAAGCAGACTAAAAAAATACATATGTTTTTAGTTTAAGTTTGTCTTTTTATGAAAATTGCTCCTACGATTTTGTTTAAAATTGTTGTCGCTCTACTATTGTACATGAACAATCAAAATATATAATTTTTTTTCTAAAATAAATTAATCCACGGCTAGTTTACTTACGAAATATTATAGAAAATTTTAAATTTTTCTAAATTGGTCTTGATGATTAAGTTAAAAATGGATCTCCGGAAATAGCCTTTCATAATAAATAATAATAAGTTTTTAGTTTCACAACAACAAAAATTTGAAGTCTAGCTTAAAAATAACTTATTTTTGAAAATTGTTAGAAATATTTAAACAATTTGGTTTAAAATTTATATATAAACAGTGTTTATTGTGATTAACAAATTATGTATTTGTTTTTATGGGGAAAACTTACAGGTTGTTTACCAAGAACTTAATTTTTGACAATTAATTTGGAGCTATAGTAGAAAAAGTGTGTGCTATTTTGCCATACCATTAATTTTTTTCTTATAAGCTAGAAATTAAATTAAAGTAGACATATTTCAGGAAACTTTTTAAAGAACAATATTTTTCATGATAAAGTAGTCTATTTATCTGTTTTATTAGCTCAAAGCTTTAGCTAAACTATTAAAACCTTTATAGAAACAATAAAACATGTTTAAAAATAGTACTAGACATGTCGTATATAGTGCCGAGACGATGACGCTTATTCGAATGACAGTTCATAGATGCATATAGATTAATATGCAGGGAGTGTTTTTTTAAACACCCCGTCTTACTACCTGTTCAGGTTATACGCATGTGTACTAATTACGCTAATGAGTTAATGACAAGGAAGTTTGAATTTAGAGGAAGGGTACCCATACTTACGTGGAAGGAGAGTGTAAAACCATTTTTGAAAGACCACCTTCAGTTCATCTGACCGGGATTCAAATCCCCACTTCACTATTATAGGGGTGACCTGGCGGTCTAGGGGTAAGGTGTCAGACTTCTATGCTGGCGGCCGGGGTTCGATCCTCGGTACCGGCAAAGATTTATCTGATTGCCAAACCCTTCCTTCACCTCTGGCAAGACATCTTGTGAATGTGGGGAATGCCAGGCCACCACCGTGGTTCGGATTCCACGTTAAACTGTAGGTCCTTCATTTCATCTCACAATCACCCTACCATCACACATTAGCGTAAGTGCGTATAACCCGAACGGGTAGTAAGACGCGGTGCTAATAATAATAATAATAATAATAATAATAATAACTATTATAGGCAGTTTAGTCTAACATGAGAGTGACATCTTAGACCATGTGGCTACCAAAGTGGGTTAAACACCCACACACATATACATATAGAGGAGAAGGTAGGAATATGAGATACCCATTTTATTTTTCCCCATATCAAACCTCAAAATAGACTTGGACTAAAGAATAAAACGTCTAAAGAAAGGTAATTCTATGTGCAATAAGTGACATAAACAGAAATAAGATAGACCAAACCACTATAAAAATATATCTTATTTAAAAAAAATTGGCACAAACTGATTTTTCAAAAATAGGGTAGTAATATGAGATAGTATTTCTAGATAAAAAACAAATAATAATAATATGTATAAAACTTCAAAACAAGGACTATAAATATAGTCTACTGTTGTCAAATGATACACTTCTATTCTATTTACAATAATCACATACATAGGTGTCTTTTTCTGCACCAGCACAATCACTATGGGCCCACATCTTGCATAGGAGACACTCTACCCACAATTCTCCCCTAGAGTCGTTAGAAAATTTGCCATCACAAAATAGGCAACTGGCATCCTGTGAATCTGGATGAAGCTGGCCAGGTTCATCTATATCAGAATCATCTGAATCAATTAATGAAGCACTATCATCACTTGAAGATTCTTCTGTTTCGGATTCAATAGGCCTAACTTGCCTCTTCTTTTGATTTTTTGAATTTCTTCTTTTAGAGGATAAGGTGACAGCTCGCTTTGGTGTAGTGCGAAGTAAGTCATTCTTATATGGTGATGAGGTAATAACTGCGGAACCACATGATTTACGTCCACGATTTGTAACTTTAGCTTTAACTGTTGGAACAGGTGAGATGTCGTGAGGTTTGACTGTTTTCCCTAAGCCACTTGTAGATGGACCAGAGCTAGATGGAGTATGCGGTGCAATCATTGCAGACTTGGATGTACCGGCGCTAGTTGGACTCGGTGGAGAGACGTGAGTTGCAGATGTGGATAGACAGGAGCTAGTCGGAGTCTGCGGGGAAACATCAGTTGCAGGCAAAGTTTGTGCTATTTGTGGTGATGTGGTCAAAGATAGGGGCCCTACTTTTTGGGCGGCTGCTATATAATCCGCGTCGGAGAAAATATTCTTATTTAGCGGGTAGATTCCGGTTACAAGAAATCCCTTAACAGCTATTTCAGCTGTTTGCACTTTCAAATATGCCTTCCCGAATAAGTCTGCAATGTCGAATGGACTCAGTGCTCTTTGTTGTTGCCGCAAACATAGCCGCACTTCCTCGCTGTAGTACGCCTTCAGTGGACCCATGAAGGTTTTATCTAGAGGCTGTAATTTGTGTGTCGAGTGCGGGGGAAGCGACACAATTGACACAAAATTATTTCTGGCCAAATCGATGACCTCTATATTTCTGGTGTGGCTATAATGGCCATCCAGAATCAGCAATACTGGAGAATCTTTTGTCGGTTTGGCAACATTTAAGAAATGCTGGAACCATTTTGTGAAAAGGTGTGCTTGAATCCAGCCAGACGGGTGGTATGTAGCAATAGATCCATGTGGGGCTCCTTTCATCAACTGCTTGTTTTCATTTTTCCTTGGAAAAATTATCATCGGAGGCACAAAACTCCCTGCTGCATTCATGCAACACACTATAGTAATCAGCCCACCTCGTTCGGCTGAAGTTAGGCTAGCAACTTGTCTTTTGCCTTTTAACCCCACAACTTTGGGTATTTTTGACTGCACAACAGACAACCCTGTTTCGTCGACGTTGTAAATTCGATCGGGAGTAAATGAAAATTTCTCATATTGTTCATCAAGATTGTCAAAAAAAGCATCCACTCTTTCTTTAGTGAAACCTAGTGCTCTGGCAGCAGACGTACCTGTAGGCTTACGCAGTGAAATCGTGTCCTTATGGCGTGACAAAAAATGGTCTATCCAGCCTCTTCCTGCTTTTTCCTCTCCAAAAGGATGCTTGATGCCATTTCTAACAGCTAATTGGTATGCCATCTTCTTTATGTCATTCGTGGTCAAACCGTAGAACTTGGATTCCATTGTTAGAATATATTCAACTAGTTGTTTTTCAATTTCATCACCTAAAATAAAGTAGAGTGTTAATTCAGAATATTAAAAATAAGTCTAACAATAAATTATCTAATGTAAAGTCGATAAAAAAGATATAAGCTACTTACCCAAAATTGTATTTCTCCCTAATTTCGTAGCAGCTACACTCTCAACAGTAACACCTTCATTCACCTTTGAAACAAGTTAACAAAAATGTTATAAAATAACAGTAAATAGACTACTTTGAAGACTGGCTAGTTAAGTCGAGAAAAAATTGCAGCTGAACATAAAACATAACACTCTACATACCTTTGAACATAGACGTGCAAGGGTAGATCGTGGCACATTATATTTCTTTGCTGCCTTCAAATATCCACATTCTTTGGCTTTAACAGCTTCAATAGCTCTTATCATGTCTTCCTTATTATAATTTTTTCTTAAGCCTTCGCTTTCTTTTTGTAATTTAGTTCTTGGCATCTGAAATATGTATGTACGTTTATAGGATGTTTGAACATAAAGAATATGTAATATGATCTATTAGAGTATTGAAAAACACTTGTGTTAAAAACTGTGGTAGAAATATGAGATAGTCTCATATTACTACCCACCAGGTGTCTCATATTTCAACCAACTCATCGTTTTGGATTTTTCTAATAACTCACATGGAAAGACGCAATATTTGTGTGAACTATATTTATATTCTAAAACTACAATTCATATAATGTAACTTACCGCTTTAATTTGTTGAAAAATCTTGATAGAAACAGTCGTAGTTGGCTAATCAATAATTACTAGCGAAAACTTTAAGCTGGCGCCAAAACATCAAACGTTCACCATGCTTCAGTACTACAAACAAAACGCTCGCTGTCTGCAACATAACGGTGGCGTGTCTGAGGTGTATAGTTTCCAAGATATCTTCTAGATGCCAGTAGTGAACAGAGATCAAAACCATGGTATCTCAAATTTCTACCCTATCTCATATTCCTACCTTCTCCTCTATATATAATCGAAATAGTTTTTATCTTACAAGTCCTCAATCTATTACTAATTTTATTAATTAAAATTAATTTTAAAAGATAGAAATATTATTACTATTAAAATTACTCTAAATTAAAATCTTGATTAGTTAAAATTATTAGATTATACTTGGAAGAGCCTTATGAAAACCAATCCCCCCTCCCCCGACAATAGACCATGGGTCCACGCTTGGGTTGTATTGTGTAACATGTGGGGACCATGTCAGCGGCGGACAGGAGACATAAAAACAACGAAAGATGTTGAAATAAACATGTGTCCCATTTGACGACACAACTACTGCAACTACTACTACACATATATCTCTGTTTAACATCGAGGTTTCAATCTTTCTTGTCAATAATAACTCTCTAAATATACTACCCTGCTATCTGCAAGCTAACTTTATTTTTTAATCAATAATACTGAATCATTTAAACTAATTATAAATTAATGTTAATAAATAAAAATGATAATCATTTTGCTACAACATAATAAATTCTAGTATAAGATTGAAATTTAAAAATATGATAAATTCACTTAAGTTATATAGAACCTTCTCATCCTCCTATCAAATTAAAAAAATTAACTTAACATTTAATTTTAGTTAACGTTAATGAAAAACCTCGTCAAATCTTTCATTCTATCCTCCATTGGCGTGGAGAGAGAGAGAGAGAGAGGGAAACCGTTACGTGAAAAACCACTCTCAGTACAACCAGCCGGATTCAAGCCCCAACTGAGGTTGACATAGACCTGAATGCTGGTGAAGAGGAGGCCAAGGATCGCATACCGACTGGATGTCCTGGGGGTGAGCTTAGACAAGTGATTCATCTTTGTGGTTTTGCTATCCTTTTCCAAGTTAATGTCAATGCTTTACGACTAAACAACCTTTAGAATTTCTACCCGTTAGATTGAGCTACTAATAACTATGATATCAAATATAATAACAAAAAATGGTGACCTGGTGGTCTAGGGGTAAGGTGTCAAACTTCTGTGCCGGGGGTCCGGGGTTCAATCCTTGGTCCCTGCACAGTTTTATCTTTTGGCCAAACCCTTCCTTCACCCCTGACAAGACATCTTGTGAATGTGAGGAATGCTAGGTCTCCACCGTAGTTCGAATTCCACGTTAAACTGTAGGTCCTCCATTTCATCACACAATCACCCTACCATTACACATTAGCATAAGTGCGTATAACCCGAACCGGTAGTAAGACACGGTACTAATAGTAATAACTAAAAACAAATAAAACACGGTATCTTAAGAGCCCGTTTCATTCCACAGACAGCTTAGGAAGGTAATACATTTTTTAAATTAATATTTAGCACCGCGTCTTATTACCCGTTCGGGTTGTACGCTTTAAGTACTAATTACGCTAATAGATTTAGGAATTGGGAAGGTTGAATTAGAGTAAGTGAACCCGCATTTGCATGGAGGGAGAGTGGAAAACCATTTAATAAAAACCACCCCCAGTTCACCCGACCGAGATTCTAACCTCAATCTCCCCGTCCTCAGCAGTCGAGCTCAACACGACTAGCGCGTTAGCCAACTACGCCAAAGAGGCGGGTAGTAGGTAATACAGCTCGAGCCAGGTTTCGTATCCACGGATGTAGGAAAGGAAAGGTACCCACCCCAGAATTTGATGGGTATCTCATAGGGGTTCCCATATATACGTATACAGGCCAATATTAGCTAAAGGTATGGTACAATTATTAAATTATTACCTAAGGAAACTCCCCCCCCCTCTTAGAAAATTCGCTTAGTGAGGTAACCTGGATACATCGTTAGGGAAAAATGGAATCGAGACCTTTGTAAACTTGTAATCATATTTAAATTAATTATTTTATAATAAAAAACTATTTTCCTAATCCTAATTTGGCTGTTATAGACCTAAAGGAAAGAATGCAGAACACAGCACTTCCATGAGATGTTTGATTTTAATGTAATCTTATTCTAACATCCCGTTCAAAATATCGCAGGATATTAAGATACATATATCCATCCACGCATTATAAGGTGGGATGGAAGGGGACGCGAGAAAAGCCAGTGTTTTTGAAGTTTTTATGGCTAAGCATTTTATCGGCCAAAATAAATAAAATATTGCTCCAGTACAAACATAGAATTTAATTTTATTCATATGGTGACCTCAAAATTTCTCGAATATCTGTCAAGGGTGTTCTGGAATCTTATGACAACTTTTTCTCTTCATTTAAAAAGTTTGTTAGATAATGCAACCCTGCTCATCACAGATATTCAGGAATTGTTGATATCAACATGAAAAGACAATTAAAATCTGTTTATAATGTAGCAACATTTTATTTATTTTGGCCAAATAAAATTTTTGCCATAAAAACTGCAGAAATACTGGCCTTTTCTCAAGTCCTCTTTCATACCACCTTTAGGGAATCCATATTTATATATTTTTATTTATTTGTTACATATGACCTAACATAAAAATTAAAAGTATTATATTTTAACAGTTAAAATATATTATTAAAAATTAGTAGGGGGAATTTCGAGTTTTTGATATAGGCCTATAGCTTCTATTGATTATGATCTACTGTAGTAATTTAGCTCACGTTTGACTCTGAATATATCAATTATTTCATTGATGTATGAAGTGATAAATATTTTGTGCTAACATTTAATTTTTTATTTTTGAATGGTAGTATTTTTTAAGCACCACGTCTTTTTATCCACTCAGGTTGTACGCATATATACTAACGTTTAGAAAACATTCTTAAATATTTAAAAAAAAGTAAGGCGTGTAACAATATAAAGATAATAAGAATTTAAATTGATGTTCTAGCCATTTTTAATGTAATAAAGATGACCGATGAAGTGTAAAGTGCATTTACAGTTTATAAAATGTTTAGTAAATGATTGAATTATATATAAAGGGATTGACTAGCATTTAAATCTTTTAAGAAATAAAAAGGTTTAGTGTTATATGAAAACAATTTTTAAAATAATAAATTTATTTTGAAAGATGGATCAATTAATTTTAATCTAACACAAGATTAATTATTTAAACAATTATCAACGCTGGTCAATTTTTATGTACAGTACAGTCAATATGGTGTTAAATTAAAACTTACTTATTCAACTTTCAACATAATTTTCCATTTTTAAAATAGTTTTTTATATAATATTCAACATTTCTAATTCTTAAAATATTTCAATACTAGTCAATCCTTTTATGTATACTTCATTATTTTTTGAAACTTTTTATAAATTGTAAATGCACTTTACACTTTTTCGGTCAATCTTTATTACATTAAAAATGGTTAGCACAGTAATTTAAAGTCTCATTACCTTTGTATATTTAATAATTACACTAATGAGCTAGGGATGAATATGGTTGAATTTAGAGGAAGTGTACCCCCATTTACGTAAGGCGATATTGGAAAATCATTGAAGAAACACCACACATAACGCACCCGATCTGGATTCGAGTCCCGGTCTCTCTGTAATTGGCAGTTGCGAGATTGTCACCTTATATCCGTCGACCACCAGTGTGGGTAAATATTGATAGCATTTTACAACGTTAATTATTATTATTATTATTATTATTATTATTATTATTTTAATATAGTTGATGATAATAGCTATCAAAAGTGACAGCCTCAGTTCTCATATCCTGACGTGTTAATACATACAAATGTTTTGTTATATTGTGTGAGAGTGAAGGTTTGTCCCTATCTGAATGTGACGGTAGTGTTCCGACAACAGCTCCATCGTCTGAGCTCGTCTCGTGTAGACCGTGAAATAAGACATTGCCAAGCAAGGTTTGCTGGCGGCGGTAACGGCCCACTAGATAGAGAGACACGCGGGCCGAACGAGGATATGCGAATGATACCGTATAATAGAAGGATAAGAAGAGTATTGTAAAGTCAATACTGGGAGTATTGCCAACAGAATGAAAACTGGTTTCCCTCCGCCACAAGTACACCCAAGGGATGACACAAATAGCTCCCTTCGGAAACAAAGTTTGGCTTTAGAATGTTACGTTTAACAAGTTTTTTGTTTTTAAGGCTTCATTTAAGGGGGGTTTGGGATGGTGAGGAACGCACTCACGCAATATTTTTGAGACAGGATTGAAATACCACCTTAGTTGCACCTGAACGATAGTCGAGCCTCCACCTGAACACTATCGGTAAGACAGTGTATCGCAAAGTCGATGTCCTAGTCCATGTGATCACCAGTGGATGCAAGATTTATGTGCTTTAGTCATAATATTTTTAACTATAGATACCTTAGACTAATTTTGTTCCTCTTCATCTCTCACTACCTGTTTGGGTTGTACGCATACAAACTAGTTGCACTAATGTGTTAGACATGAGGAAGGTTTAATTTTGAGGAAGTTTGCTGACAGTTGCGTGTATGGAGAGTGGAAAACCATTAGGAAAAACTTCTGTACACTCTAATGGGTCCCTATCCCAAACTCCCCATCTTCGGCAGTCCATTCTATTGAGAGAATGACTAACACCTTTGAGCATGAGGCCACTGAAACAGGTTAGCTATAATTATTACTATCCTACTCTCTGGGTTGAATCATTCAGAGCGTCTTCGTAAAATAAAACGACTAGCCCAACGCTGACAGATACGTTTGGCAAGTTACGTTGTGAATTTGACAGGGGTTTGTCTACGTATCCTTGAAGCCGTTTACACACCAGCGAACAGAAATGTGAGCCATTCGCCGAACCGTAAGCCGAGATACTCTGTGAACCTTTTTCAAACACTGACAGGTGGTGGGGATGCTTGGGTCACTGTTTTTCCATTTCCTAGCTAGAACCGTCAAAGTCCAATATGTCTCAACAAGAAGTGGGAGCAGCATATATTTATATTCATCTTGCCTTTAAAAAGAAACAGAGGAAAAACAAACAATGGTGGCCAGACTTAGTTGTGTATAGATCAGTGCCTGGTGGGTTTATCTTATTAACAGAGCTGAGTGCTCAATAACTAGATAGACACGTTCATAACGCATTATGAGGCGTCTGATTTACTTCTGAATTTAATTGAACCAAAAATCGCACTAAGGAATTAGATTTTAAGAAATGCCATATCCGTAAAAGAAAAATATTTATCATTATGTGTGTTTGACGACAAATAAGTCTCTATAATGTCCTACGGGTCATTCTCTAACAATTTGTTAGAATGGTCTTTATTTCTAGAATCCCAAACCACATTGTTACTTTCGTAAAGTTCAATAAACTTTAAAGTTATATCCTTAGAACTTTCAAATTTCAACAAAAAATGTATACCAAATTAAACAAATCACCTCTCTTTAATGATTGCTAGTACTGTATTGAAATAAAATCACGTTTTTGTCCAAATGTTCGCTGACTCGTCCAGACGTGTTGTAATAAGCTCACGCGACACTCTTTGATGGTTGGCCAAAATACTGGCATAGATCGTGGAGATGCCGTGCGCTTTTGTTACAAATTCGCTTAAATGTTGCAGCACTATTCGCTTCGTCATTCGGTTCGCCATTCCATTCGCCGGTGTGTAAACCGCTTTAAGATTACGTAGACAAACCCCTGTAAAATTTACAACGTAGCTTGCCAAACGTAGCTGTCGGTGGAGTTTCCTACTCGTTTTATTTTACGATGATTTGAATTATTTCGACCAGAGGAAGATAGTAATAACTTTAGCTAACCTATTTCAGTGGCCGCATGGTATAAGGTGTTAGTCACTCTCTCAATAGACTGGACTGCCGAAGATAGGGGAGGTTGGGAATAAAGTCCCGTCAGAGTGTACAAGACGGTGGTAACAATTAGGATCTTGCCTACTGAACAAGTTAAACAACCTCTAATAACGGTATTTCTTAAAGTTATGGTAGTTATGAAGCTCCACAACCACTATAACGATCCTACATTTTCTAAGAACCTTCTGGTGAAAGTGGTGGCTAGAGCCGTATCTAAATATCATATTATGTAAATTTAATAATGACAACTCTACACTTGACTCAATTCCTGGATAGCTCAGTGACGTATTAAACCAAAGGTCCCAGGTTCGATTCCCGTGTCTAGGTATCATTTTTAAATTGACATAAAATAACAATAGCACCGGCCCCACAATACTAACAATCGGACAATAATCTCGTTACAATATGTAAAGTACATATTGACGCCATTGGTGATGAAACGTCTCCTTAAGTACTGTACGTGTAATACTATGAATCATTTATTAAGTTAATGAATGATATAGTAATGAGATTAAATCAATGAAATTTTTACACCACGTCTTAATAAAATCTATTTTAATTGATCAAATATTAATTATTGTGAGTCTCGTTAATTTGTATGCATTTTTCTGATTTTCTAGTTTATAATATTTATTTTGTTAATACTTTCGTTTATTAATTACTTAATGAAAGAAATGGTTAAGTGTAAGACAAGATGTAACACCTTAACTTCAACATGGTAAATAAATAAATAAATAAATAAATAAATAAATAAGTAGATTTAAGTATATTAAATAATAATAATAATAATAATAATAACACTAACTCTAAATAAATTTATCAATTTATTTCAACAGATAAATATTACTAATCTGGGTGGCTCAACTTCGTAATTAAATATTTTTAATTAAAATTAAAATGTTTTTAAGTTTAAACGTGATACTAAAAAACGGTGATAAATGTAGACTTTGTTTTCTTGCTATTCCATCTCTAGATGGTAAGCGTTTTCCCCCGGTCTTACTACTCATCCAAGCTGTACGCATTTAAATAAATGTAAGGGTATATAAGGGTATTGTATTGAGATGGACTGGATTGAACTAGCTCAATATAGGGATAGGGTGTAATAAGGCGGACTGGGTAGAATTAGCTCAATATAGAGATAAGGTGTAATAAGGTGGACTGTATAGAACTAGCTCAAGATAGGGATAGGGTGTAATGAGGTGGACTGTATATAACTAGCCCAAGATAGGGATAAGGTGTAATGAGGTGGACTAGCTAGAACTAGCTCAAGATAGGGATAGGGTGTAATGAGGTGGACTGTATATAACTAGCCCAAGATAGGGATAAGGTGTAATGAGGTGGACTGTATAGAACTAGCTCAAGATAGAGATAGGGTGTAATGAGGGGGACTAGCTAGAACTAGCTCAAGATAGAGATAGGGTGTAATGAGGGGGACTAGCTAGAACTAGCCCAAGATAGAGATAGGATGTAATGAGGTGGACTAGATAGATCTAGCTCAAGATAGGGATAAGGTGTAATGAGGTGGACTGTATATAACTAGCCCAAGATAGGGATAAGGTGTAATGAGGTGGACTGTATAGAACTAGCTCAAGATAGAGATAGGGTGTAATGAGGGGGACTAGCTAGAACTAGCTCAAGATAGAGATAGGGTGTAATGAGGGGGACTAGCTAGAACTAGCCCAAGATAGAGATAGGGTGTAATGAGGTGGTTTGTATAGAACTAGCTCAAGATAGGGATAAGGTGTAATGAGGTGGACTGTATATAACTAGCTCAAGATAGGGATAGGGTGTAATAAGGCGGAATGTATAGAACTAGCCCAAGATAGGGATAGGGTGTATTGAGGTGGAATGGATTGAAATAGCTCAAGATAGAGATAGGGTGTGATGAGGTTGATGGATATAAATAGCTCAATATAAGGATAGGTGGCGTATGTTTGTAAGGGTTTCAATGAACTTTCGACATCCTGATAACACAGAGTTGCTCGCTTCTGGTAACAAACTGTTGTTTAAGCAACAAAAGGTCCTGAGCTCGTTCCCTAGTTAGGGCAAGCTACACTCCTGCTACAAAATGTAAACAATTAGAACCTTCCAACGATATGTTAATAATTGGGAAAATTATAATACTGACTCACACATTTGGACAAGCGGATAAATACGTCAGTCCCGTTTTATTTGGCTTATCAGGGGTGGGTAGATCGTCGGGAGAGCCTTGGTTGGGTGAACTGAGGGGTCCTAATTTTATAGGGTTCCTTACTCTCCCACCAAGCAAATGCAAGTACACTTCTCCTAATTGATACCTTACTTATCCCTACCTCCTTAGTGTAAATAATTGGGTAGCCCGGACGTGTAGTAGGACACAAAAAATAAAGTGACTAGTTTTTTGTTTTTGTTTGAGTGTTTGTGTGTGTGTCTCCAGACAGTCTGGATCTAATCCAGTGGTTAGTGTCTTGTACGGGAGTGTACCGAACTGAGCCAGTGAGGTGGTGTGGAATATCGAGAAGATAACAACTCCCCTGGCGCTATGGGGTGGAGTCGACAAGACTCTTTGTTGTGACGAAACAGGAAGACCCGGGTTCGATGGTGGAGGGGTAGGGTGGGGTATGTATTAGATACCAACATCACTCGTGGGTTAAACTGTAAATGGTTTCATGTTTGTATTAGGTTAAGTGCCATCAGACACAGAAACACGTGTAGGGATGTTGGTATTAGGCTAAGTCCCATCTCACATAAGGACATATGTAGGGGTCGTAAGAAAAGAGTTTATACTTTAATCATTTCAAATATTGGAATAAAAGTACCAAAATCTAAAGATAAGTATTAACGGCATTATGTATCATTATCAAAATAATAACAAAACAATTATATTATATGATATTGTTTATGAGTAATTTCATTTACAAAGATGTTGAAGATGTTTTTCAATATCTATAAATTTATTTAGAATATTTGTTCTTACATTATATTATAATGGAATTTTTCCTATATTATTATTATTATTATTATTATTATTATTTTTTTATATTATTATTATTATTATTATTAGCACCGCGTCTTACTACCCGTTCGGGTTATACGCACTTACGCTAATGTGTAATGGTAGTTGGAATCCGAACCACGGTGGCGGCCTGGTATTCCCCACATTCACAAGATGTCTTGTCAGAGGTGAAGGAAGGGTTTGGTAATCAGATACATCTGTACCGGGACCGAGGATTGAACCCCGGCCGCCAGCACAGAAGTCTGACACCTTACCCCTAGACCACCAGTTCACCTAATTTTTTTTTCCTAAACCAAATCTTTAAAATTAATAGTGAAATAATCACAATATTGTAAAATAAAACCTAGTTAGTCGTCCATATGCTACGTTACATATTTTTTTCCTTTTTTAACCCATCTTCCCCCCTTATGTAACACTATCATACCAAGTAGACATTTAGCCTGACTCCTCCAATCTGTGTTACGTAACTTTTCACATAAAGTGTGAATGTAATACGTTATATCATTCGAAATATCACTTAAAGAGGGACTCAAACTTAATACTACACAGAATACATTTTAAATTCCGATTTTAAACTAGTTTGTCAACATTAGAATTTAAGGTTGTGCTACGTAACGTTTTGATGTACCCGCATTTCTCCCCTTTGTAACATCATGTAGACCCTCCACCCCTCTCTAAAGTATTACGTGGTTTATCGATGACCCCTTATATCTCGAACTAATTACCCAAGGAAATGGAAGTAACTTTAAACCAGACCCTACAAGATAACATTACTGTATTAGGACAAATATATGAATAATTATAACCAAATAATTGTTTCTTGAAACCGTCTTAAGTATTTAGAATATACTACTAAAAGAATTGAGTAAAGGCCCTGACACAAACTCCATATCCGTAAGTCCGTAGTCCCTAGTCCATGGTCCTAATCCTAAAGAAGTTCTATTCGCGATTACACAGTCCAAATCCGTAATCACGTGACCATTCCAACCAATGAGATAGTCGGAGACTTCGTCCAATCGAAAACTTCAAAAGAAAATCATCTACAGCAAGCAGCGAACGCAAATTAGTCAGCTGATCAATAAAAATAAACTAAAAAAACAATTTTGTTGAGAAAACTTCCAGAATATACTTAAAATGTAGTACAATTACAATAAATATATTTATAACAGGATTTTAACTATCAAACTTGAAATAATTAGCCTGTAAAGGAAAAACAAATGTTGGTACTAGTATTCTGAATGTAAACAAGGCAATCACTCTTAATATTATTCTCGTTCTCCCTGTATGTATGTATGGGTTTTGATCTTTAACAAGAATATAGCCAATCACAAAATAAAATCTAATTATAAACAATTTGTTTTGGTGTTTAAGATGAATCCAAACACACGTGCGCATATTTACTCGTCTGTTATTGGTAGTCCGTATAAACTAGTCCTTAGAAAGTTAAAGTTGATCAACTTCTACGGACCACGGGTCTTACGGATAAGGACTCTTGTGTCAGGGCTTTAGGGCTGCTGTGATATCCAAGGGGAAAATATCGATATTAGTGAAGTATCGATACTTTTTCCACATCCCTAAACACAGGTCTCGGATCAGTACAGGCTATCAGCAACTTATATTATCTCATCCAAGCAATCAGGATGTGGAGGATGAACTAAACTATATTACCCAAATAAATTGGAAGGACAGGGTTATTTTTAAATAAATGTACCAAAATTTGACTGGAGAGGGGATTAGAAACCATGATGGGATCAAACACACTTCCATTACATCTGATCGGGGATTGAACCTTTGCCTCTCAGTCCCACTACTTGAAACCTGTGACCAGTTCTGACTTCCAACAAATATTTAAATATTTTAAAAACATTAGGTTCAATTAAGCAGACACCCGCTCCGGTGGCCGCGTGGTCTAAGGATCTACACTCGCAGTAGACGAGACCGCCGATGATATGGAGGTTCAAATCTCGGTCGGGTGTACTGAAGATGGTTTTCCAAAATGGGTTTTCACTCTCCCTACATGCAAATGCAGGTACACTTCATCTAAATATAGCCTTATTAATCCCTAAAACCATCAGTGTAATTAGTATATAGGCGTATAACCCAAACGGGTAGCTAGAAGCGGTGCTAAAAAAATTAAGTAAAGCGTGCCTATTAATTACTGTTATTTTTAAAGATATTATTATTATTACTATTATAATTTGAAACTACACGGATCACTAGTAGCATTGGTGGGCACGTGGACGAAATGTAAGTCTCACATATCTAGTTTTACATTAACAAAGAGGTCACGGATCGTATCACGGTTTATGCATTGAAGGAGTTTTTTCTTACTAAGCTTGTTCCCTTCTCTATCCACGTAAATTGAGGTATATTTATTCTAGATTGTACCTTCCTTTTCCCTAACTCGTTCTACCATGTGAATGCACCAGATGGGTACTAAGAGGGGGAACAAAACAAATAAACAGCTATTTAAATATACACAAATCCATAGTATCGGAAAAGATAATACATTTTAATGAAATCATAAATTGCCCTAAATATTCCCGGCGCTCCTCCGGTTCAAGGTATCACAAAACTTTATGACTATCATCATTATTTTTAAATGATGACATTAGTCCCTAAGAAAAACATTTCCTACCACTGGTTTAAACATCGCGAATAATCCGAACAAAACGAAGAGCTGAAAACTGTATATGCGGCACTTTGCACACGAGTTTAAACGGCTTTCATGCTCTCTGCCAAGGTTTTAAGTGACGTAAGGCCCGAGAGGGGAGGGGGAGGAGATGAAATTGGTGTAATGCCAGCATATTTCTACAACCACCCCCTCTCCCTCACTAACCCACCCCCTTAATATTCCTGTAATTTGCATGTTTTAAGCGCGACTACGACAAAACCATGGACCTCTCTACATTGTAAATGGAGCAGATTTGCCCTGCTTTCCCCTATTTGTGTGTGTGCGCGCTATGCAGTGTTCGAGGAATAACCGTAGCGTTATTTTCACAACGTGTTGCGGATAGAGGGCTTTTAAAACGTGCTGCACGTCACATTAAGCTCGTAACATTATCTCCATACAAGTAGGGTACTAACTGTCCCACAAACATCGGCTGAGAGAGAAAATTTCTTACTGTATAAGGAAAGGGAGTTGTGTTTAGCATTGTTTACACAAGTTGGTTACTAAGTTTGATGAAAACATTGACCACTAAAGCAAAGCCCTAATTAAGCAGGTAAGGTATTATATTTATAGCATTGGTAAAAACATGTACTCTAATTAATACTCTTAGTTTAAACCTTGGCCACTAGAGAGAAAGCCCAGAATAGTTTATATTGATAGTTCTATATTTATAGGATATGGCAGCAACCACTGTTTGTTTAAGTTCATATTTAGAAGGAAATAAAGTTCCATCTCCCATCCACACACACAAAAACACACACTCACAAACACAGTCTAATTCCTGACATCGGATCGGCCAACTTCTTGAGCACTGTCTAAGTTGGCAGACAGTCTTCTTACCAGTCTTACCATCCTGATTAAAAAAAAAACTCTTTCTCGCCATCTTTGCTCCATTCCAGCCTCAACCTTCTATCTTGTCTCTTCCCCCCAACCCTTCAATATAATATTGCGGAGATGCCCAAGGCGCAGGCGCGAACAAAAGGCCAATCCCAGTGCGCCATTCTCAATGCCATCATTATTGCTTCCATAAACGTTAGATAGAAGAAGGGTAAAATAAAAAAACGAGCACACGAGATGGGGTTTTTTTCAAGAAAAAAGTGGACTCCATTTTTCTGATATTCTTGAAAAGACATGATGAGGTACTTTGAGGAGGTGGAGGAACTAAATTGATGTACAGTCAGGAGTAAATCGTTATAAAACAGGCAGACGAAGTTTGTTGGTTTGTTTCACTAGTCTGGGGAGTGTCATAAAAATAGCCTCACGTTATGGATGAGAAGATTTATGAGATTTAATTAAAATTATGGTTTTAACATGAGCTCATGGAAAATCAATATCAACTAAGGTCCATAAGACATAAATTAATATTAATATTATTAATATCATCATCAATAAACACCTAATTATAAAAGCAATATTATTAAAATGATTCAGACCAACGTAAATTATTGCCAAATTGACATCACGTTACGTAATGGTGGGAATGATGTCTAAAGTGTCAAACTAGTCTGGTCTGGTTTTATTGTAACAGGGAGGTCAAGGTTAGAATGCCGGCTGTGTTTACCGAGGCTGGCTATTACCTGAATGGTTTTATCCTCTCTTTCCACGCAAATACGTGTATATGTTAGACTGTAATATTCTACCTTTGTCATCCCTACCTTTACAGTGTAAATTCGTGAACAAGCCACAAGGGTATCAAAACGCGTTGCACAAATATATCATATCATATTAACTTAGTTTGATTTCAAACTCGCTTTGTGCTTTGTTTAATACAAAAGTGAGTAGAGAGCTAGTTAGTCATGAGTTCACTGATATTCAAGTCCTACGTCAAATATAATCACCTCACACAGACAAGAAACTTTTGTCCACCCAGCCGAACTGTGCATTTTTATTACAGTGATGAGGTAGGTATGAGGAAGTTATAGTTTAGAGGAAATGTACCTGCATACGCTTAAAGGAAGAGTAGGAAATTATTTAGAAAAAACTTATGTTCACACAATGTATTGCTTAAAGTAATAATATCTACTCCTGAAACTATATTATTTAAAATTCTCATTTCTTACATAAAACACATTTTGGCTATGAATTAATAATAGGTGACCTAGTGGTCTAGGGGTAAGGTGTCAGACTTCTGTACTGGCGGCCGGGGTTCAATCCTCGGTCCCGGCACAGATTTATCTGATTACCAAAACCTTCCTTCACCTCTGACAAGACATCTTGTGAATTCTCACAATCACCCTACCATTACACATTAGCGTAAGTGCATATAACCCGAACGGGTAGTAAGACGCGGTGCTAATAATAATAATTAATCAAATTAAAATAAATACGAATTAATTTTACATCCATTTTGAGTTAGTTAGTCTAAGCCCGTCCTATCCCACCATTCGCTAAATAATATTGATTTGTACTAAAAATAAACTTAGATTTTAAAATAGGAATACAATGCAATCAATATTTGCTACGGATATTTTTATGAGTATTATTAAACACAGTTGAAAAATAATAACAAAGGGAGGGAATAGAACTCGGGACATTGTCTTAGCACGCCAATGCTCTATCACTGAGCTAACCAGTTTTGTCCAGTAATTCTTCAATCTTAGTTAAAGCCGAAGTCTCTTATGGACATGTGAGATCGTTATATACTTATTATATGCTATTAGAAACACAGACACAGTAATGAGTTCATTGTATTGTGTTTAAAGGCAAACAATGTATAATAACCGACCATTTTTATCTTCTCTCGACCCCTCTAAGGAATTATTATTATTATTATTATTATTATTATTAGTAGCACCGCGTCTTACTACCCATTCGGGTTATACGCACTTACGCTAATGTGTAATGGTAGGGTGATTGTGAGATGAAATGAAGGACCTACAGTTTAACGTGGAATCCGAACCACGGTGGAGGCCTGGCATTCCCCACATTCACAAGATGTCTTGTCAGAGGTGAAGGAAGGGTTTGGTAATCAGATAAATCTTTGCCGGGACCGAGGATTGAACCCCGGCCGCCAGCATAGAAGTCTGACATCTTACCCCTAGACCACCAGGTCACACCCTCGAAGGAAAAATATTGTGATTGTCAGTAAGTTAAAATTCGATATTTTGATTCATATCGACGTTTAATGACCCTTGAAACTTAAAAGTGGTTTCTAGATTCCGTCTGTGTGTATTTCTGTCTGTCTGTATCTTGGCCTAGAGCCGAAATATTTTATCGATCAGGCCAAATCTAGGTATATAAGATTTTTAGAAGGCCCCCCTCAGAGAATCTTTTGTAATTATACATCTAGCCCTAAAGTTAAGGGCAATATACTTGAGGGTTGAAATAGAAAAAAAATGATTTATCAACTATCACAATAGGTGACCTGGTGGTCTAGGGGTAAGGTGTCAGACTTCTATGCTGGCGGCCGGGGTTCAATCCTCCGTCCCGGCAAAGATTTATCTGATTACCAAACCCTTCCTTCACCTCTGACAAGACATCTTGAGAATGTGAGGAATGCCAGGTCTCCACCGTGGTTCGGATTCCACGTTAAACTGTAGGTCCTTCATATAATCTCACAATCACTCTACCATTACACATTAGCGTAAGTGCGTATAACCCGAACGGGTAGTAAGACGCGGTGCTAATAATAATAATAATAATAATAATAATAATAATAACTATCACGATTTTGATTTAAATTTGTATCTCGACAATGTTCAACATTAAAAAAAAGTGCATCTAATTTTTCTGATAAAATGACATATAGGGAGCATAGGCGGATATCTCCAAAATCGTTTAAGATTGAAAATAGATTAACATTGAAAAGTTATAGAATTGTTAAACTTTTTTTTTACTTGAAATATATTTCCATATTTTAAGATGTAGGTCTGAGAAATTGAGAGTTAATTGTTATGCTCGTTGTTTGATTTGTGATCTATGGTTAAATTTAATGCTATTTTTTCCAATTATGTTTCTGCAACAAAGTATATGATTCTGTTTCACATATATTACTAGTTTTATGTAAATATAACTTTTTTTCATTTTTTTTAAGTAGCCTAAAGGAGCAAGTAAACTTGTGACATGCTATGTATAATTTTTTTCTTGTAATTTTAATCGACAGTAATTTTAGAAATTATTGATGAGAACTGGAGAAGAAAACTACCATTTAAATGGGGTATTGTAGGCCTACTTCCTGTAACCATGTTTTTTTCATATTTGTTCTAACGGAAAGTGATAATAAATTAATAAGTGACCGCTGTGACTATGATTTGATTGTGTATATATACTATATATATATATATATATACTGTGTATATATACTATATATATATATATACATTGTATACAAATATGTAGTATATATATATATATATATATCAGCTTATTTGGGATCAATGAAAATAGTTTAAAAATTTATAAAAATATTACAAAATACAAAATATATTATTTTAGTATAAAAAACTAAAAATATGACCTCAATTTTGATGTTTTCAAATAAATAATGCAGAAAACCATAATTCGATACGTTTTCTAGTTCTAGCTTAATTTGATATCTAAGTTACCGGTTAATAGGATGCTACGGATGTAGGTCTACTGTATGTATTGTACATTCAATCGAGTTAGAATAATTGGTTTTAGCATTCATCTTGATGGAAAAGGGTTTTATCTCTCTTGATTAGGATTTTATTTCATAAAATAAATAATGTTGGGGAAGTTACTCAACATTTTCTATGCTATAAACACACATCTATCGAGTTTATTGAGGTTAATTGAAGTTTTTATAATTAATTATTAAAAATTAAATAACAATGCTAGTATTTTTATTTAGCAATGAAAATATCTAAAAAATCCTCATAAATATCTACTTCGAACAGAATTTTTCTGATCAAGAGAAAACAAATAGTTTCCTAATAAAATTTGAAGAGCATGTTAAAATAACCACTTGTCTGTAGTGCTCTTTGTTTAGTCCAAACCTCACAACTAATCTTTGCAAGAACCTTATCTGAGAGCTAGAAAAGTTACTAAATACACTTTCATGTATTCATAAACCAGCTCATGTAATCTGCCATTCTCGCTTTTGATAAACATGATGAATATTCTAAAATGACAATGAGGATGATAATAATAATAATAATAATAATAATAATAATAATAATAAAGTAGAATATTATAAATATTGGCTGCAAACCAACATATTTTATTAATTCATAAATGTCCCTGCAATAACAATTGGACTGTAGGAGATAGTTTAGTCACTGCTTCATTGGAAGGTTTAAATCTGTGACGTATCTTGTTGTGGGGATGCGTCCCTTCAAGTAACCCCCTGTGTCTCCTTGTTGCAGTGGGCCCGGCCAACATGTCCATGGTAGATAAAGACGGTAAGAAGAAACACACGAGGCCCACGTTTAGCGGTCAACAAATCTTCGCTCTGGAGAAAACCTTCGAGCAGACAAAGTACCTGGCCGGTCCTGAGCGAGCCAAGCTGGCCTACGCGCTCGGCATGACGGAGTCGCAAGTCAAGGTACGTCCGCAAATAACTGCGGGTTCACATGTTCGCTGACAAACACAAGAGTAGTACTGATGTTTAGTAACATGACTAGCTCTAAGCCAAACACAAGAAATCAGCGTGAACTATGTAGGCCTCTCTTCATTAGTAGAAATATTCTCAGCTTTTTCCGCACTTCTCCATAAAGTCTGCTGGGAAAAACCAATAAAATGTATAAAACAACTAACTCAATCAGTGAAGATACACCCAAACCAACCAGCTCAATCAGTGCACATACAATCCCCATCCAATGATTTCCAAAGTATTTCCATGGCAACACATTACCGACCTCTAAAATTTGGTGCAATACCCCACCCAGAAATGAAAGTAACCACAAATTTAAAATATTTTTTTAGCCACCCTTTTATATTAGGAATGAAAATCAACACACATAGTTACAGTATTATTATATATGAGGTAAAATAAACGTATTTACAATATTTACCAGCTTTTCTAAGCGAAGAGAAAAAACAAACCCTTATTTTAACCCTTGTCTTTAATGGTTCACAAGTGCCTGGAGAGTCTTACAAATTTATTTTATGTTGAGACGTATGTGCGATAAATTCACTCGCATTCTTCTTTCAGCATTTTTAAACTGCCAAGTCTCACTGTTTTAATATTAGTCAAAACAAAGGATAAAAATTCTCAAGAATACGTGGTCCAGAACTGAAACAAAAACACAGGAACCCGTTTAGTTAAATGTGTAATGTCTTCTTGGAGTAAGATACAGACATTGTCTAGTTTATATTCTGATGTTTTAACTTCAAACTCCCAACATTTTTCAGATCTGATAATTCCTCTTCTTCTGCCAGAGAACCACCAACGTGAAATAAAGGCCTTTTTAACCCTTATTATTAAAGAGCAACCATCCGTACATATTCCAACATGTATTATTTCCCTTTATCTTAGGAAATTTTGAGCCCCCCCCTACCCCTCTAACACTCACTCTTCTTTTATTTATACATAACGATGATTACCATCCACTCAAAATGTAATAAAAGTAACTCCATGGTGTCAGCCCGCATTCAGGCTATACATACCGAGTGGCTACCAAACTGTTTGGCGAATTAGTGCCAACTATTGTGGATAGAGGGTGTCATGTGGTCTGCACAACAATGACTCCAGCCATTAAGATCGGTTTTATATACCGGAGCCACTACTACTTTATTCGAGTAGTTCCTTATTTATCCACACTAGGCTGAAATTAACCCGTTCCAGACCCACTGATTCCCAGAAAATCTGGACGCGCCGAGAATCAAACCCGGGACCTCTGGGTCCGTAGCCAGAACCTATGACCTCTAGAACAAATAGGCGGTCCTCAAATTGTAATAATATCTATATGTTTAGAAATTTAAGTAAATATTAAAGTCGGGGCTAAGAGTTGTATGGGCTCATTTCTGAATGCACAAGAGGGACAGATCTTATTCAATTAGCCCAGTGTAATTAAAAGCACACAGTTAGCAATACTCAAAGCAAAAAATTATAATAAGAGTAAAATGAAGTGATACATCGATCAAGCGTCCATCAGATCTTGGTGAGAGGGAAACAGGTGGATTGTCCAACTCACTTTGCAATTAAAACTATTACTTAAAGCCAAAATTATCTCACACAATGCTGCTTAAAAAGAACCAAGTCTCCCAACTTGATAATTTATGCTCCAGAAGCTATTTAGATGCGTAAACTCTGACTAACATAGGGGAGGTTATCTCGGACTATTAATACTCTATTGCTACGTCATTGGTTTATTGCTAAGATATTTACACATATCTTTTGCTGCAAGCAGTGGTGCACCCTCACAAATAATGTTAATAGAAAATTTAAATAATATTAAGTATAACTAAAATATTTAGCATTGAAGCCTAATGTATAGGATACATTTTAAAACAAGGCTTCAGGTGTAAGCCTAATATTCAAAAGGTTTACCATTACACAAAAAATTAATAACTAAAAAAAACATTTAAATAAGATCGTCGATACCATTTGCATTATTTAAAACTCTTAATTACTATAAAACTACTCTAAATGATTTATAAAAGTATTTAATATCAATAAATATTCTTGGCCTTCAAGGCTGCAGCCCCAAACTCACTCTCTCCATCAAAATTTCATTCTTGCTGCAGCCTTGATTGAATGCCTCTCCCAAAGTAAATGGCTTGGTGCGCCACTGATTAAGTAAATTTTATAAAAACATATTTTATTATACCCTTTCCTTCTAAATCATCTTGAAATGGTGAAATCACATTCCTGACTTTTGGGATTATTTGATGTATAACTATAAAAAATCACAATGACTAATAAATAAGTCGTTAATGTAAAATGAAAACTAAAAGAACTCTGTTAAAACTCCACGATCCTTTCTACTAAAGAAAAACAAAAATTACCGTTAACTACGGTTAAAGTAGCCTAGTCACTCACCCTCTCCCCTTTTCCCCTTATTATAAGTGCTGAAATGCATAAATTTGAGAGAGTGGTTAAATGTGTTTGCACACTACATGGTAATGCATGTGACTAGAATGCCTAAACATAACTTAATGTATTTGATTAGTGTATAATTTAAAACTTGTTTCATATACTAATTATTATTATTATTTTACAATTAATGTTATATATATATATAATGTAATTTTACTTAAACTATACTAAATTAGCTTAATAAATAAATATTGCGACCTTGAATATTTTTCCAATAGTTGGCACAATGCTTAGCCTGCTTCATAGGAACAGCATGACCTGGGGTGTAAAAACCCGAACTCATTGGTGGGCGGATGGAAAATAATGTGTTGCAACCCCCTAGACATTGGGCAAGGTCATTAGAGCCTCCCTACCATGCCTTGCAGTTTTCAAGCAGCAGGCCTTGGGTTTCATATTGTGTTAAGTAGAGCCTTTTGGAAGAAGAATTACTTAAAACACAGTAATCTTGGAATATGATCCAATATTAGTTTTAATAATAATAATAATAATAATAATAATAATAATAATATTTAGCACCACGTCTTACTAACCGTTCGGGTTATACGCTTTAAGTACTAATGACGCTAATGGATTAGGAATTGGGAAGGTTGAATTAGAGGAAGTGAACCCGCATTTGC
>CABFVZ010002075.1:125677-139859 GCA_902151445.1 Timema monikensis | reverse complement strand
TCCCCCTTTTAACACATCCAACACTCTTTTATCTGGATTCTCGAGGGGACAGGTGAAAATTCTATCTTACATTGTCAGAAATATATTAAATTGAACTAGTTCTAGACACATCCATGCGACTTTCAGCGTGTTTATAATTTAATTTTGGCGTGGAGGGCCGACACACGAAGGGAGGGTCTCTCCCTAGAAACTTTTATCACCTTGTTGCTGCTACTTGTGTGGGAGGCGCTTTGAGTGCCCTTCCATTGGGAGTACGTGACGAAAAAGGAATAGTTCTCCAAGTTTGAAAGGTAGTCATTTCATTTACCTTCATTTCACTATCGTTTATCCTTTTTTTCTTGCTTACCCTACAGCAGCCATATTAAATTAATTAAGCTCGACTAGCATCATTCATTACGCAGATCAAATTTAAATCTGATTTAGACTGTTTTAAGGTGGGAATGTAACCGACTTGAATTAAGGCGAGTATATCAGTTTTTGTTTTTGTCCAAAATATATAAAATATTGCTCCAGTACAAACAAATAGTTTAATTTTCTTCACATGTTGATATCAACAGTTGTTGATATCAACAGTTGTTGATATCAACAGTTGTTGAATATCAGTCATGGGAATAGAGGTATTTGATGACAAACTTTTAAATAAACAGAAAAAGTTGTCATTAAATTCCAGGGCACCCGAGAATAATGTTTAATAATTATAATTTTATTCAAATGGCGATATTAATAAGTATGTTCATACTAAAAAAAAATATGAGGAAAAACACCCGCAAAAAACTAAATATGGTAACGTTACTTTAGTATCCGTACTCTAATATAGATCATTCTCTGTACACCTCATTATAAAGTGAATTATCAGGGATACAAAAAGCAAGTACTGAATTTATTAGTCTTGCCTTGATTGACTATACTATGGGCCTATCTTATAAGCTATACCATAATAGAACCAAGCAAGGTAAGCCCGCTCGTAAAATTCTTGAAAAGAAATAATACACGCTATTACATAATTACTCCATCAAAGAACATAATATTTCTAAGTAGGTCGTAAAAAATCTGTATATTTGCTCATAGCTCAGAAACTATTAGTTTTATAAAAAAAACTCGCTTTGCTCTTTGGGGGCTCCGCCCCCAAAACCCCCGGTGAGTTTTCTTTGCAAGTGGATGTGAACTAACGTAATTCCGGAGCCGTTTTTTTATAGGTCTTACCGTTTAGCCACAAGAGACCTCCAAAGAAAGGTCCGCACCGACTTTAAAGTTGCTCCGATATTTTAAATTTTTTCGAGGGTTAGAAATTATTTTTTTTAACTTTTTGGAATTTTACCTTCGGTTACAGGCTAGAGGCTATAAGTTTGCCAAATTTCAAGTTTCTATCTCATCTGGAAGTGGGTAAACATTAATGTCAGTGAGTGAGTCAGCCGTGTGGCTTTATAATGGTATAATAATAATAACATTCCAGATTAAAATATTTTTAATTTTAATAGTATTACAACTTTACAGTGATAAGTTATTTTATATCTGAAATAGTTGCGGAGATATTATAAAAATGGGGAAATTCTGCTTATGTAAATTACTCTCAAATTAATTTTCATGATAAAATAAAAATTGCTATTTTGTTTGTAATGTTAGTTAAACAGTGTCTAGATACCAAATTTAATCAAAATTGTTTGGACGGACTTTGATAAAATCTTATCTCCTTTGTCCTTTAGAGTTGGATATCCTATTTAAAAAAAAGCCTGCTGGAGGAGGGGAGGAGGGAACTTTCTGAAAACCCTAGATAACAAGTTTTAAGATGATCGGGAAAATTATTTCGGCTATAGGTAGAGGTACAGACAGACGACATCGTGATCGGTTACAGAGAGTCATGAAACGTCAACATTTATCAACATCCAGACTTCGATTTTTTGACGATCACGATATTTTTTTGACGATCACAATATTGATATCTTAGAAGGGTCGAGAGAAAGTTAAAAAAAACAAAGGGAACCCGTGAATATTTCTTGGGAATTTGACAAATAAACTTCTAGAAAATACAATTTTTTTTTATTCAACATTGATAACTATTTACTATGTGTTATTTTAAAAGAAGACTAGAAATAATAATATATAAAGTGACGACAGCAATTAACATGATTTGACGTATGAATAATTGAAAGTAGAGCTAGGTAGTTTTGTTAGTTGTCAGATAAGATTATTTCTGTGAAAATGGAGATGTTCAATACATAGTTATGTAAGACACATTTTGGTAAACATAAAATCTTCCACAATGTCCCCCAATCAACAGAAATGAAATATCCGGTGCCAACTTTACAAAGGTAAACTTCCCCTGTTCAATGTAATAAACCAGGTCTACAACAAGGCTGACTCTAGCACTAACACAACAGACGTACTGAGAGTTTCACCATTCATCATATAATTACGAAAGTTTGGAACGAGGGGTCGGGGGGAGGGGGGGGAAGGGGGTTGTTTTAAGGAAATGGGAAGTTGTTTTCCATTCATTATAAGGTGACTTTTGAAACACTATAAACAGCGCGAAGTTGACTGTCAGTTTTGACACCATTAGATTTTGTTTTGTCACTAGGGAGAAAGTTGATCTCGTTAATAAGGGGTGTTCGCTGTCAAAGAAGTCGGCTGTTTGATGGAGATACCTCAAGGTTCATTTCCAAGAGGGATGATTATAAGAATCTGCTCTTTGTGTGAAAGTTTATTTTGCTTCTCAAGCAAGATTATTACTAGTGGAAGTGTGCCGTCTTAGATAAAGTCCTATTTGTGTGTGCTGCGTCTTAGATAAAATTTATAATGGCGAAGTTGTCGTAAAGGTAGTTCCTGTTGAACCGAACAGGCATCATGGGGCTCGAATTTTGCCGGATATATTAATCAATTTGATTTCATATTTCATAAATACGAATGCATTGGTAATTTGATATCTAAGAATTGTTTGAGGAAAACTCGTATGGACAGAGTCAGTGATGAATGGGTGCTGAAGGAGTGCGGTTCGAAAGGCAATCCAACAGGTGAATGTGAAAGAAGTGTCTTACCTTGGTTTAGGCATGTTGAGAGGATGAGTGTGGATCGAGTGACGAAGCAAATATATGAAGGTAGAGTGTGTGGATCAAAAGGAAGAAGTAGGCCATGTAAGACGTGGTTAAATGTTGTAGAAGAACGTATGAAAAATAGAAACATTAAGAGTTTTAAGAATAAAAGAGCATGTATGACTGTGTATGGATGTTGTTGAAGGATGGTGAAGTGTGGAGAAAGTTAGTGAGGATGTATTAAGTACGGAATTGTTGTTTGAGATATATGCATAGTTTCTTGCCTATCTTGCAAGGGAACAGCGTGAGTAGGTATGTGTGTCTGTGCATGTGTTTTTTAAATGCATTTTTAGTCAAATATACCACCATTGTCTCATAAATTTAAAAAAAATTGCACAAGGTGCAAACAAGCAGTGAGGGAATGCGTTGTGCAAAAAAATATAATAAAATAATGGTGAATTATACAAATAAATTCAACTATAGTAATTTAATTTTTTTCAGTACATTTAAATTTCAATATTAACTTTTGAAAACAATGAAAAGAAGACATAAAAGTTAAATAATAAGAAAGTTAGGAGATACGACCTTAAGTAAGAACGGTACTACAAAGAGCAGAGAAACAAAACAAACCAAAAAACAAAATAATCCACACTTTCATGATATAAATTAGGTACTCGGTGACCTGGTGGTCTAGGGGTAAGGTGTCAGACTTCTATGTTTGGGGTCCGGGGTTCAATACTCGGTCCCGGTACAGATTTATCTGATTACCAAACCCTTCCTTCACCTCTGACAAGACGTGTATTAATCACAACTTGTGAATGTGGAGTTGCCAGGCCTCCACCGTGGTTTGGATCCCACGTTAAACTGTAGGTCCTCCATTTCATCTCACAATCACCCTACCATTACACATTAGCGCGAGTGCGTATAGTCCGAACGGGTAGTAAGACGCAGTGCTAGTATTAATAATATTATTACTATTAATTTATAGTTATAACTGTAAAATAAATTACAAACTTAATGTTACACAAACACGCATAAAAAACTTAAACATTTTTTACAGGTTAGTATTTTTTGTCCTTTAAATTGAATTTGTAGAACAAATCCAACTAGTTTACTTGGTCCTACCTGCTCATATTTGTTAATCAAGGTCTGGTAAAATATGTCGAAACTAATTAAATTACGTTCGTATGTAAGTCCTGCTCATATGAAAACAATGAGAGTAATGCTCTCGTGTAAAGCTTTCGAGCACCTGGAGTAATCACTTTTCAGTCACAAAACAAATATTAATTTAAATTACATGAAACTAAGCTGAAAACTTTGTCCACTTTGTCCCAATAGGTAGAGCCGCGTAAAAATGATGAAACGTGATAAAGCGAAAAGTGACAAATATGGAAAAAATTCTTTTTCATTTGATAATTTTTGATTTGATTTACAATGTTTTTGAAAAGCGAAATAAAACGAAATTGTCTTGTTACACAAAATCCTCTTGTAAAACGAAATAACACTACTTTTACAACAACAAAATATTTAAATAAACCCGAAACTAAGAAGAAATTAAGTAGAAATGTTGAACATGCCGTAATTTGATTAGTATTTTGTTTTAGTGTAAGCTAACTTTAGGTTACAAAATTGTGAGATATGTAAACAAACTTGTCAAAGAATTTTAAAGCAAATATATAAGGTCTCAACAATAAATTGTAATTGTGTATACAATGTCTCAATATGTAAATAATACTTAAACACCTCAAGTAACATGTAATTTTGGATAAACACGAAATAATACCAAAAAGTTAGATTTAGAAAACTAAATTTATCTAAAAATACGGGGCTCTACTTATAGAGTTCACAGTTTGCGTAGGCTTTCATTTTATAAATTTATTATTATTATTACTATTAGCACCGTGTCTTACTACCCATTCGGGTTATACGCACTGAGATGAAATGGAGGACCTACAGTTTAACGTGGGATCCGAACCACGGTGGAGGCCTGGTATTCCCCACATTCACAAGTTGTGATTAATACACGTCTTATCAGAGGTGAAGGAAGGGTTTGGCAATCAGATAAATCTGTGCCGGGACCGAGGATTGAACCCAAGGACCCCCAGCACAGAAGTCTGACACCTTACCCCTAGACCACCAGGTCACCCTAAATATAAGTATGTTGAGTTACTCACATGTTGGTAGATATATCAGTCAGGTTGGTAGGTCAACAAACTGTTATTAACAGACAGGTGTTTTTTAAATAATTAAAGAGCCTCATCGGTTGTTAAATGCTAGGAGGTATCTCTCTTACAATACACCTGTTTGCCGGTGATGGAGGGTTGCAGTTTGAATCCCGGCCAGGTCTTTTATTTATTTATTTATTTATTTATTTGAGGTATTTAAGGTACACTTTCTGAACCGACTAATTATATAAGCACACGAGAATTTCTATGAGCGATAGTGAAGGGGCCTACCAATTTTTCCGAGAAAGGTATTTTTTACATACCTTCTAGGTTTTTTTTACACG
Organism: Timema monikensis; assembly: GCA_902151445.1. Taxonomy (NCBI): domain Eukaryota; kingdom Metazoa; phylum Arthropoda; class Insecta; order Phasmatodea; family Timematidae; genus Timema; species Timema monikensis. Next base: position 134,324 of record CABFVZ010002075.1, on the reverse strand, counting down.
ACAAACTCAAAATCATTATACGGCCGGATTATTCTCCGAAGGAAGTTGTGCTACGGATTTGTATAGCTCAAGAAAAATCTATTGATCCCATCTGGTTTTGAACCCAGTAACATCGGGTCCTGAGGCGAGCACTTTACCCCAAGACCACCGAGGTCAACAGGACCATTTGTACCGAGACCGTTTGCTTAAGTGGTTTTTCCATTCTCCTTCTAATATTATTATTCATACATTTTAAATAAAAACCTAACTTTTTTTTAAGTACCGCGTTTTACTATTAGTTCGGTCTATAAACTTATTTACTAATAAAGCTAATAGTTTTAGGGCTCAGTAGGGTTATATTTATAGAATGTGTACGCGCATTTGCATTGAGGGAAAGTGGAAAACCTTTTTGGAAAAACCATCCTCAGTATACCCTATCTAAAGCCACTCATTTGTTCAAAATTATATATATATATATATACACATATGTATGAAAGCAGCCATGCTTGAATTTAACCTCTGCAGTATATTACTTTATAATTTATTTAATCCTTTCAACGAGGGGTGTACAAACCAAACTAACCCCAACCACGTCACGGTAGTTAAAAATAATTACACAAGAGAGCGAACCTAAAAAGGAAAACTATAAATAACTCCCGTATTTTATCTCGAATATCTTCGCCGCGTTTTGGTGGTGGTAATCACGGTAATTTATCTCCGATGTAGTATCACAGTAGTAACATTGCGGCGAAAGAGGATCGATGGGAAACGAATTACGACTCTGCAGTATTTATAAGCAGAGTTATCGGACAAATAACTAATTGAATTGGCTTCATAGTCCAACTATGAAGAATTGAATTGTTTTCAAAAACTGTTATAACATATTTGTTGAGAAATGTATATCTGAGTAGTATTTCATATGAGCCTAACTATCAAGGATAGGATGACCTGGTGGTCTAGAGGTAAGTTGTTAGACTTCTGTGCTGGGGGTCTGGGGTTCAATCCTCGGTCCCGGAACAGATCTATCTGATTACCAAACCCTTTCTTCACCTCTGACAAGACGTGTATTAATCACAACTCGTGAATGTGTGGAATGCCAGGCCTCCACCGTGGTTCGGATCCCACGTTAAACTGTAAGTCCACCATTTCATCTCACAATCACCCTACCATTTACACATTAGCGTAAGTGCGTATAACCCGAACGGGTAGTAAGACGCGGTGCTAATAATAATAATAATAATAATAATAATAATAACAATAATAATAACAACAAGGATAGGGAAGTGTGGAGAAAGTTAGTGAGGGTGGATTAAGTACGGAGTTGTTTCTTGCCTCCCCCGTAACGTAACGTCGTGATTAGATATACATGTGTGTGTATGTGTGTGTGTGTCTGTCTGTGTGTGTGTTTGTGTTTGTGTGTGTGCACGAATATGTGTACGTAAGTACGAGCGTGCGCATAAACAACCGTATGTATTTATATATGCATCAAAATATTATATATTTGTTTTTTTAAGGAAAACACATTATGGAGTAGTTAACTTATAACAGAGTTGTGTTTCTGTGGTCAAAATTCATGGTGACCGACCCAGAAGTCCCAGGTTCGCTCCCGGGTGCTGTGTGAAGCATTTGGCCTAGAACGGGGTCAAACTTAGCTTCGTGATGAAAAAATGAGGAGGTACTAGAATGTTAATTAAATAGCTTCTCTGGTTTGGAAAAAAAAAAACTGATATTAACGGCCGGAGGGATCGTTGTGCTGACAACATGACACCCTCTATCCGCCAATGTTGGCACTATCGTCGCTAACGTTGGCGGCCACTCGGTCGGTATGTATAGCTAGCTTGCGGGATCACGTCATGGAGTGTGTTTTTTTAGGTATTGTGTAGAATTACATACAATGATGTTGCATCATTAATTTTTTATCGTTTACGTGATCTCACAGTAAAAATAATTCGTGAACGAAAAAACTACGATTATGGCAATTCCAATCAAACAATAAAAAATAAAAACGGATGCTTGAACTTTGAATAAAAACTTGTGGATACAAAAGAAAAAGGGTTGTGTCACTTCCCTTGTTGGGTGAAATAATAATAATAATAATAACAATAATAATAATAATAATAATAATAAAGGTATTCGAAACTCTAGTTCCCAATAATTGAAGTGTCCACAATATTCCCCTTTGAGGCGAAGGAGAAGAAGAAGAAGAAAAGGAGGCGAGAATCGGAAACCTCGCGTCGATGTTGTGACTTACGGGACATCGGCCTCCTTGACGACGCTCGGGCCTTACAGGGACAGTACACTCACTTCCCGATAAAAAAAAATGTTATTTTAAGAAGAGACTATTTTTTAAAAAACACTTGGATATAAACTTGTAGTTGTATTTTAGGAGGAAAGAAGCTTTTACAGAATATCCACTTTTATTTTTCTGGCAACAATGACAACATTTCACGGCAATTTCAGGATAAGAAAACAAATCATTAAAACAATAAAATATGCAGATGAACAAGCATTGCTGGCTAGAAATAAAGAAGACTTGCAGGAAATGATGGACCGAATAGTGGAGATAGAGGGAAGATATAGCAAGGAGATCAACATTTAAAAGTCTAAAATGTTGGGGATTTCAAAAAACGAGAGACAATGGAAATCAAAATTGGAAACCAGAAGTTGGGAAACATAGAGAAGTACCTGGGAAGTCTCCTGACAAAAGCTGACTACTGCAGCAAAGAGATTAGGTTCTGGATCGCCATGGCCCAGAAGCTTTCAACAAGAAGAGGTTACTGCTGACCAGCAAGTTGAGTTTGGAACAGAGGAAGAAACTGATGAAATGCTTCATTTGGAGCATCGCACTGTATGGATCAGAAATGTTTAATCTTAGAGAATATGGAAAATAAATACTTTGAGAGCATTTAAATTTGCTGCTGGAGAAAACTTGAAAAGATCAGGTGGACAGACAGGGTGACAGATGAATAAGTATTAAGATGATAGGGTTCACAAGAGAAGCATTTTGGATGCGATTCTTCGGTACAAAGCAAACTGGATCTTAGGAGGAACTGTCTATGCACGACGCCATAGAAGGAAAGGTTGAGGGGAAAGAGGAGCTTAGGAAGGAGGTGGATGGCTTGAAAGGAAGAAGAAAATTCTGGGAGCTGAAGGTGAAGGCAGAGGACAGGGCGCATTGGCGGTCTAAGTTCACTGACAAAAGGAATGGGGCGATCGTATGACAGAACACCTAAATAAATTAGTGTTATTCTATAGTTTTTCTTAGCACCACGTCTTACCACCCGTTCGGTTTATACGCTTCTGCACTAATTATGCTAATAGCGTTAGGGACTATAAAGGTCATATTTAGAGGAAGTGTACCCTCTGTTCACCAAAGATCATAACAATCAACTCCCCATTTCACAGACCTCAACTTATATTTTTCTCTTTTTAGGGTTAGATATCTAATTCAAAAAACTCCTCAGGGAACCTTTTGAAAACCATAGATACCAAGTTTTAGCCCAATTGGTAAATCTTTTCGGCTCTAGGATACACACACATACACAGCCAGACAGAGACAGACATACAGACACAGACAGACAGACACAGACAAACATACAGACACACACACACATACAGACATACAGACACAGACAGACAGAGACAAACATACAGACACAGACAGACAGACAGACATACAGACACAGACAGACAGACACAGACAAACATAAAGACACACACACAGACAAACATACAGACAGAGACAAACATACAGACATACTTATAAACGACATCACGAAAACCATACTTTCGGTTTCAGACGCTCGTGAGGCGTTTTCATTTATCAAAATCTTTAGTTCGATTTTTTTTTTGACGATCACAATTCATCTCTCTCCGAAGAATCGAGAGAAATCAAACCGTTACTAAATCTACTTTAACATATTCATAATTCAAGTAATTTAATCTTAGCTATCATTATTATTATTAACACCTAAAAAATACACTAAAAATATAGTAGAATATATTCGATGACTGCAAAAACAAATGTTTATATTTTTTTTAAAGCCCTTTTTTAATAAAATTGGACTGTAGAAGAGTAAACCGATTATTACAAAGTTTTAGAGAGGGTGATTATCTTCAAGACAGTAGCTTAAGAAACCAAACACACACACACCAAGTATCTAACACCACGTATTAGTATTTAATTACACTAATAGAACTGATTTTTAGAAAGGTATAACTTAAAAAGAACTGTACCTTCAATTGCGAGAAGAGGGAAACAATTTAATCTAAGCTGACCACGATGGTATTGGGGTAAAGTTCTCGACTCAGGACTCGATGTTCGTGGGTTCTAACCCAGCCGGAGTCTACGGATTTTTCCTTGAGCGATAAATATCCGTAGCACAACTTCCTTCGGAGGGTAAGTAAAGCCGTCAGTCCCATGTCGATTGTGGTTTGTAAAATAACCCTGGAAGGTATGTTAAAATACCTGTCTCGTCAAAATTGGTATGTCCTTTCGCTCTCGCTAATATAAATTCTCTTGTGATTATATAATCAACCAGTTCATCAAGTGCACGTTAATTTAAAATACCTAAAAAAAATATGTAATCCACGAAAAACTTATCTCGACATACTCAGCCGGGATTTGAGCCCCGATCTCCTCCATCACCCGAAAACCAGGCTAGACTAGGGTGGGAAACTTACCCCAATATATTGATAAATTCATTTAATACATCGCAAGGTATAAATCGAAGGCCACGATACATCGACCAAAATAAATTATATCGATTTATCTACGATATTTTTAAAATTATTGGTCTGGGTGAACTCTAAATGTGGTGTCAAGATGGCTACTGTTTTGTAATACTATCCTTCGCCATTTCTCACTTTGTAAAGTTTTATTTGGCTTTTTAAAAATAGAAGAAAGGTTTAGTAAAAATAGGGAGGGAAAAGATGGTGAAAAAAAATAGTTCAATTTATTTTGATTTGAAAGCATTAAAGTCTAGTCATATTATTGTATATTTATAAATAGATAGCTATATATCTGATACTAAAATATTCATATAATTACATCAATTTTTTTTTTTTTTTTATAAATAAAGCGATAGGTATATTTTTCTTTAGTTATAGTTACTATCCTTAAAGTCGACGATCTTGACGTTTAGTCTGCGTGCTCACAGATGTNCCCCCCCCCCCCATGAGAATACTTGTACCAAAACTCTAGGATGTGTGTGTGCCACGAACTAAGCCAGCCAGGGAAATACTTACAGGGGAGAATTCCTTCGTTACCCGCCTACTAGGGTTTGGCGGACCCACCAGATGAAAGGGGGGGAAAAAAGAGTTTTAGAAAAGATGGGCGGGGATATGGGAGGCTATAAAAATCAATCGCACGCACACACACACACGCACGCACGGAGACCAATTCCAAGGAGGCGACTATGTGCTCGACACAACATGTCGGAAAGGAGGAGGAGGAGGGGGAGAGATGGTCCACACGTGTTGACGGAGGCAGAAGGAAAATATTTCTCGGTGAAGGCGACAAATATTGTATGAATTTAACAATGAATAAACCCGGTTCGGTAACCACAAGGTCTAACGCGCTACTCTCACAGTAGACTTCCTATGACGGGAAGATCAAGGTTCGAATCTTGGTCGGGTCTACTGTGGTGGTTTTCTCTGAATGATTTTCCACCCTCCCTACGCGCATATGCAATACATTTCCTATAAATATGATATTCAGCGCCTCTAAAACCATTAGATTAATTAGTTCATAAGCTAATAACTCGAACAGTTAGTCACACGCGACGCTTAAATTTTTTTTAATAAAACTTAGAATAACCACCTGATAAAATATTTCGATAATTTTTTTAAATAAGTGCTTTGTATATTTTCCCCAAACACAAGTTTTAAAAAATCAAATAACCAAAGCTATTATATATGTTTTTGTACGGATTTAGCCGCATCTAGATATCATATTCTTTAAATTGTAAAATGACACCTAGACACGGGAATCGAACCCGTGACCTTTGGCTTAGCACGCCAATGCTCTGACCACTAAGCTATATGGGAATAGTCCCGTACCCCGGGTCATTCTTCATTCAGAAGTCATTGCAATAGCCACTTTTTTTTTCAGTGTGTCATGAAACGTCGTCATTTATCAAAATCTCGAGTTAGATTTATTTGACGATCACAATACTTTCTCTCCAAGGTGTCAAGGGAAAGTAAAAATAAACAATAATAACTATATATATGTATATATATATATATATATATATATATATATGTACCTACATACATTGGTGAACACATAGTCCAAGGCATCAACGCATCCGGTCTGGTTTGCCGGTGACGTGGGAGTTGGAGTCGAAATCCCGGCCGAGGGAACCAGGAGAGTTTTTTCTTAAAATTACTTTTCCACTATCACTCCAGGTAAATGCATACATTCGTCTACAACATTTAGCCACGTCTCACATGGTCTACCTCTTCCTTTTGATACACACACTCTACCTTCATATATTTGCTTCTTCACTCAATCCACACTCATCTTCTCGACATCCCCAAACCAACTCCTTTTCAAACCGCACTCCTCCAGCACCCATTAATTACTGATTGCCCATAAGAGTTCTTACACATGCTTGTCTTAAAAGGGTCGTTTCACGCGAGAGGTATTTTATAGCACGATAGTTTTTGTCAGGCGAGTTTTATCCGTTGAGATAAATTGGTTCAAATGGGAGCGTTCCCACAAGGAGATAAACAATCGTGCGGTAAAATCCCCGCACCACGTCAAAATCACAAATGAACACGAGAAACCAGCGGAGTTTTCCCCTCTCGTCTGAAAGCAACGTCAGAATTGATCACGCGAATAAAAGTTTACGCGACGACCAAAACATTACGCGATTAAATACATCTTGCGTAAAACGGTACTTATAGATAGATATAGATATCTAATTACAACTGCAGTCAACCTCAAGGTTTATTATATTTGTAGTCCTGGGCTGCTTGTAAATATATCCCAGTCCTAGGATAATGCCGGGATCACGATCAACTTAACGTTACTTAACGTAAAGGACCTCCTTGTGTGTTTAAATGGAAGCGATTACGATGCACTTAACTTAACGTTGACTTGCAGTTAACTTAACGTAAGAGATGTCTTGGGAGGTCTTTTACTTTACTTTACGTTACTTGAAGGGTATCACGTGATCTAGCCAGCCAATCATTATGCGAGTGACGTCAACAGGGCTATTTAGTAATTCATTTGTTGGTTTTATGAGCAATGTTTACTCTTTAGCGTAAGTTCTAGTGATCTTACATTGAAACAAAATAATTAAACTAAAATAGGAAAGCTAAATTTATCAAAAAAGTATATTAATATATATTGATTGAAAAATGTAAACATTCACAGATCATCACTTTACAAATAGTACAACTCACAGATCATACTCGAGAATGCATATGTTTGGCTCGAGTTGTTACGTTAAATTAAGTGAATCGTGATCACATATAAGTTAAGTTAACTAAGTGAACGTTACATTAAGTTACGTTAAGTTAACGTTAAGTTGATCGTGATCCCGGCATAACTACCTAATCCCTAACCTGGCACTTAAACTCTATCAAATTTATCTGACCATTAGGGAATCAGAAGTTTTCCATGTGCAGTACATTCGTATTTGAATGATTACTCGACATTTTACGCAACTAAGATGGGGGACAAAGCCACAAAATTTCTTGTTAATAACTACAGCATGTCCCTGTTATGACAGAATTAAGATCTGTGCACAGTGCTTATCTGTGTAGCCATTCTAAAATGGTCAAAAACGGCCTTTTCAATACAGTTTTATCAAGATATAATTTAATATATCAACAATGTTCAGTATTAGGAACGTCTATTAACTATCTCCGTCAATGTTTAATCATAAATGATCCACGTGCAATAGTGTTGGTGTAAATTTACTATTTCGAGCTGACTGTATCACAGAGTTGATTGTTGTGTGATGGACCTGTCTTAGGCGTGTGCAACCACATACACAGACAAAAATTCAGAGGGGCGCCAAAATGGCCCAAAAATAAATATGTTTTTGTTTTTATCTGGGAAAATATAAATATAATTAAAGAACTTTTAGAATCTTTATGAAAATCCAGGTTTTTGTAGTTATTAGAAGTGTATTATAATTTATACCTCACTGATTCAACAAATTTCTTTCAAGTTAAAAAAAACTAAAAGGTGTTAAGGACGAGAACACAATGACATCATCGTTTGACTAATTTAAAATACAGTAGTTATTTTAGTTATTAAAAATTTTCGCAACTAAAAATTTCCATACATAAGGTGTAGATTTAAAATTACCATATATATAGTATTCTCCACAGTTTTTTCAGATGGGGGCGCGCAAAATGTGAGTTTTACACACGAAAAACTTTTGCCGTAGACCAGCCCTGGGCATGTGATGCAAACGCTCTCCAGAAAGATAATATTATTTTGTGAACATTTAGAATTTGAATATAATATCTGTGTTAAGTAACACTTGTTACAAACCCCCTTTCCCCCTCCCCATGTACTACCATTTAGACATTAACCCCCACCCCCCCTTCTCAACAGCGTTACGTGCTTTATGGATGACCCTCCTATATGAGTGTAGGGCCTAGATATGCAGATAAACCGGACAGGTAATGAGGCGTGGAGTACGGGGGG
>CABFVZ010002075.1:96617-125613 GCA_902151445.1 Timema monikensis | reverse complement strand
GGGGGGGGAGGAATGACATCCATTCGAAAATAGAAGGAAAAAAAACAATAATGCACCCTCCTTTCGGCGCCCGAGTAGACAGGACAGAACAATACTGCTCATTATTTTACAACCCGGAGCATAAAGAACCGGATGATATATATATATTTTTAAATACCCCATTTTAATGAAACAAGAACTTACTCATATTTTGTATTTCATCTCAAGCTCAAAAAACGTCCTATTCGCACCAATGGCCGATTGGTTTACGGCATTAGACTCGCTTTGCACTTGGCTACCGCTGACAGGGAAGTTAGGGTACGAATCCTTGTGTATACTGGCGCTTGAATTTCCATAAACTATGTTTTGAACCTGTCAATTCTCTCTTTCTATGCTAATATAACATATATACATATATATAAATTGTACTAATGTTTTTACTATTATTTGTACGGTACACACACACAATAGGACACGCACATACATATTTAGCACACGAGGTTAGAATCTCGGTCAGATGTATTGAGAGTGGTTTGTCCATAACTGTTTTCCACTCTCTCTATCCACGCAAAAACGGGTACACTTCCTATAAATATAACCTTCCTAATCCCTAAAACCACTAGTGTAATTAGTATTTAAGCGTATAACCTAAAAGGGTAGTAAGACGCGGTGCTAAAAAAAAATCTTGTTGTAAACACACGTCCACGTGGTTTAGTGGTTATAGTGGCGGACATCAAGATAAGGGGACCTTAGTTCGAGAGATTTTGACAAAGATGTCTACTTTTTATAAATAGGTTTGTCCTGTATTTAGTATATTATGTCATCTAGGCGACGAGGATAAGAATGTAGTATTAGATTACAGTTTTTGGTTAAATTGGTGTTTAAGTCGTGTGCTGATATAATATATATATTTAGAAACTGCTCTTCAAATACCTCAGACAAACACAAAGACAAAGAAACATTACAAATAATTATTTATTTGCTTGGAGAGAGAGTGGAAAACCATTTTGGAAAAAAAACTCCGTGTATACCTGACCTAGATTCGAAGCTAGATCACCCGTCATCGGCAGTCTAGTCTAACACAAGAGTGACGCCTAAGATCATGCGGCCACCAAGGCAGGTACAGTAGAATATTTTTTTAATTCGAAGCAGCCAAGGGATAATTTTTTTTTAATTATTCCAAATTCGAATCAACCACTTTAATGATTATCTAGGCAGCTGGTTCACAATAAATCAATACCCTCAAAATATGCTACATATAATCACACACAATTTATATATGCTTTATAGAACACACATACACAATAAATAAATACATTAAAAAACAAGGACAATTCAAACACAATATAAAAACTTGGAAAAATTAGTATACAATATAATCAAAGTTGACAAATCCAAATTGATAAGAGCCGAGACAACGCAGCCCCTATATTAGGCAACCCACTCGCCACTGGTAGGTAATTCCCCGCTCTCACATTTACTGTGTGTCAATAGGCCAACTTAAACTTAATTTGACATGGGGGTGGTTTAATAAAGATCGTCAAGTTAGGTTTGAAATGAGTACAAACTAGAAAAAATTAACAATGGATAGGGCTTCGAGTTATCCGAATATTTCCTTTTAAAATTAGAATTAAATGGGGTATTTTCAATTGATTTAAATATAAAATTCATGGGGAATCATGGTGGGTGCAATTTATCCAATTTTTCGAACTAATTAAATCCTACTGTAGTATTAATATTAGTGATAAGTTCAATATAATAAGTGTTACATTGTGTAGGCTTACACCTCATATGAATGTATAATTATAATACATTTCCACCCCATACATTGATTACTTTACCTTAACATTTGTACGCAAAAAGCATAAGTTAGAACTAGGGCTAGGATGTTGATGACATGTCATATCTTTAATGAAAAGTCTGGTGCAAGCTCTAATATATATCAACTCTGTTCAAGACATCACGTTTATAAATATATCCTTTTTATTTAGGATTATTTTTAATTTATTTGCTTTTTTTAATTTTAAGCTCATTTTCTTTGATTTTGAAGAATTATTTGGTCATTTTTTGAAGAATTTTGTCATTTTAGGTCATTTTGTCATGTTGTCTTATTATTTTATGAAATTACGTCTTCAAGACTTAATTTTTATTTTATAAAAAAACAAATCTTATTTTAAAATAATGAAACAAAATATTTCAACATATTATTTTGCTGAAGGTTAGTTGGCTATACAAAGACAGACCTTCGCTCGCTTTTGTTGGAAGCAAGTTATTTGCGGGATGGAATGTCTGGAATGATACCTTGAGTCACAAGCACTTATCTGGAACATACAGCTCTTAAGGTGGTTGCTGTAGCGTTATCAGTTCATTTAAGACAAATAGTAGAAGAGTTTGGTGATAGTGTTTATTCTACTGATGGAAGCGTACTATATTGTAAGTTGTGCGAAACCAAAGTATCGGCTGAAAGATGGTTTACTGTGACAGCATATTGGTCGTGAGAAGCATGTGCGTGCTCTTGACCGTGCATCAAAGAAAGCAGCAGGTCAACGCTTGCTACCTTCAGTTGTTTCAACATCCACCAAGTCCTCACACTTTAGTAAAGAATTGTGTGACGTGTTAGTGTTAGTAAACATTCCACTATATAAACTCTCTAATCAAAAATTACGTGCATTTTTGGAAAGATACACAAACCAAGAAATACCAGACGAGTCGACTTTATGTAAGAACTATTTACCACAGTGCTACAGAGAAACTTTAAATAAAATAAGTTGCGGTACTCGCGGGAAGAAGCTATGGGTTCCTATCGATGAGACCCCTGATGCTGTGGGACGCTATTTAGCCAATGTTGTGATTGTAACATTATAATTGGATGGGCCAGGTTAAATAGTTTTAATAACTACCGGAGTATTATAAAAGGCCAATTACTCGACAATAACCCAAATGTTTGACAGTGCTGTGTTTCTTCTGTGACCTGAGGGCATAAAACATGACAATGTGCTTTTATTTCTAAAGTGATTCAGCACCATATATGATACGAGCAGCTAATTCATTGAAGGCACTTTGCTCTAAAATGGTACATGTCACGTGCCTAGAACATGCTCTACATAAAGTTTGTTAAGAAGTGCGAGCAAATTATCCCAACTTAGACAGGCTTGTGGTGAACGCTAAAAAGGTTTTATTAAAAGCACCCTCATGAGTTGCACATTTAAAATCAGAAGCACCAGACATTGCGTTAACCACCACAACCTATCATCACACACTGAGGCACATGGTTACATGCATGCTTGTATTATTGTTAACATTTCCAGGTGGTGAAACAAATAGTACAGAGTTTTGACTGTGAAGAAGCTGCTTCAATACCAATTGCTTAAGATATGTTCTCTGAGCCAAACATGGAGAGCAGTTTGGCATTTATTAAGTCGAACTTCTGATTAATGTCTACAACTATCACATCACTGGAAAATAGGGGTGAGGCAATGTTAGATTCCATTTTACTAGTCAAACAGGTGAAGATTGGTGTTAACAACGCTCGTGGGAAAATGGCTACAGTTATTTAATGTAAACTGAAAGATGTGCTGGACAAGAATACCAGGTATAAAACTTTGTGTCAAATCTCAGATATACTCTGTGGTAATAAATATCCCATGGATGAGATTGAGGAGGATTTAACAGCCAACAATCTTCCCCACTTCAAGTACGCTCCGATCATATCAGTTGATGTAGAACACAGCTTTTCGAGGTATAAAAACTTGCTGGCAGGTAACCGTGGATCCTTCACTTTCGACAACCTGAGAATGACATTTCTAGTCCAGTGAAACTCAGACTAATGTGGATTAAAAGAACATATATTAGTTTGTGCCTATTTTCTGAAGAATTTTTTAAACATTCACTATAAGATTTTTTTTCTTCAATTTATGATGAATTTTCTTAAGTTTTAGGTCATTTAATAAAGTGACTTTTTAACATTTTAAAGTTCATATTTTGATTTTTATGTCCTCAACATCCAGGCCCTAGTTATAACCCTTAAATCTCATGAACTTTAATTATATTAAATTATTAAATCACTATTTAGAAACTTATTAAAAATGTACAATAATATGTTGATGTTCGAATGAACTTAATACAGACAATAATTATTTATGTATGTTTCAGTTGAAATGTGAAAATTAATGGACGACAACGTACAGTGCATATTAAATTATTATCGAGAACAATGGCATCGACGAATACACACAAAAGTGACGCGCAATTTAACAATCAGCTCATGGTGACCATAATAATGAATTTAATTACTTACTACTGTGATACGAATGGTTGGTCAAACCCTAGAATAATTAATATCGCGCTAAGTGATTCAACAAGAGTTGGTGAAATATTTTTTGTGAACCAAACCACACGTTTACATTTAGATTAGCATAGGGTAAAGCGGGGTCGTTTGGAGCATGCCATTCAGTTCTATGACAAAATGGTCGGTCAGGCAAGGTACAGCCTGAACTTCATTTAAAAAAACTTACAGTTAGAACAGTTACCTGATATAATTTAACGTATTTTTTTAAACTCATATCATGTCATTTGTAGCTCTCACCTTAAATAAATAGTATCAATACCTACAAAATATAACGAATTACAGAATCTTTTTATCAATGTTAACCACAATGGAAAAAAATTGTATTTTCTTAAAGGTCTTTCTTATAAATATTGGACTATAAAATTACCCTGGTTCTATTTCTACGATAAACAATATTCAGAGCTCTACACTTACTAAAACAAATTAATTTTATAATAAACATGTTTAGCGCCGAAACTTATTCCCATCAAGTATATCCGTTCTTAGGTACACTAAATGTATAGGGGTAAGTAAGGTAGAATTTAGATAATATACATTTGCATTTTCATGAAGGAGGAATGAGAACTATCTTTAAAATGCCACACCCTCGGAACAGCAGGCTGGGATTCAAAACCGACCTTGCCCAATATCAACAAAACAAACTAGAAGGACTTTACGTTTAGTCCAAGCGCCCACAGATTGAATTCAACAATATAAATATTAAACAGGTTTTTAAATCGTTATATATTATAATTCTTATTATTCAAAAATATGTTATATATATGGTGCCAGTCTGCAAGCTATCTATAGCCCCTCATTTGTCCTCATGAGGCTGAGTTTGACCCCCGTTCCAGACCAACTGCGTTGATAGAACCCGGGACCTCTAGATGTGTAGCCAGGAACTCTGACCACTGGACCATACAGGTGATATATATAGGCACTTGACATCTCAAGTTACCTACATTTTTTCTCATTCTGGCTTCCCATGTAAAAGAATGAAATACACTTAACATTGAATTAGGAATCTGAAACATCTCCATTTTCCTACATGGGTTTTACTCCAATAAAAAAATGTTATAATATTTTCTAGAAATGTATAGTTGTAAAACATTTTAAATTACATTACTTATTACATGTTAATTATTTGAGTACACTGGATATCATCGCTTATGGGACTGCACGACTATTATTGGCGTTGTCATTCTCTCGTTTTCGTGTGGTCAATCTCCCCTTAAATATAAGACAAGTTTCACAACGCTGGTTAGTCGAGGATGCCAGTAGCTCCTTATTACCCCAGCACACCACCTTCAGACATAACTGAGAGCGAGGAGATTTAGCCAGTGGCTCCTTCTTACCCCAGCACACCACCTTCAGACATAACTGAATGCGAGGAGATTTGGCCAGTAGCTCCTTCTTACCCCAGCACACCACCTTCAGATGGCTGAGAGTGAGGAGATTTGGCCAGTAGCTCCTTCTTACCCTAGAACACCACCTTCAGACATAACTGAGAGTGAGGAGATTTGGCCAGTAGCTCCTTCTTACCCTAGAACACCATATTCAGACATAACTGAGAGCTAGGAGATTTGGCCAGTAGCTCCTTCTTACCACAGCACACCACCTTCAGACATAACTGAGAGTGAGGAGATTTGGCCAGTAGCTCCTTCTCACCTCAGCACACCACCTTCAGACATAACTGAGAGCGAGGAGATTTGGCCAGTAGCTCCTTCTTACCTCAGAACACCACCTTCAGACATAACTGAGATCGAGAAGATTTGGCCAGTAGCTCCTTCTCACCTCAGCACACCACCTTCAGACATAACTGAGAGCGAGGATATTTGGCCAGTAGCTCTTTCTTACCTCAGCACACCACCTTCAGACATAACTGAGAGCGAGGTGATTTGTCCAGTAGCTCCTTCTTACCCCAGCACACCACCTTCAGACATAACTGAGAGCGAGGAGATTTGTCCAGTAGCTCCTTCTTACCCCAGCACACCACCTTCAGACATAACTGAGGGAGGATACTTGGTAACAGTTAATTGATAGAAAGAAAATAAAGCTTTTCTCGACAAGATCTGCAAATTCCTCAGAGATGATATTGGATGTAGCAATTTTAAGAAATATGAAAAAGATCAACTGGATTTCTTCAGACATTAATTTATTACTATTTTTCAAACAATACCTAAATAAATGCAGTCACTTGATTTTTTGTTTAGTTATAATGTATTCAAAAGTATGGCGTATTTAACTGCTTAATTTAAAGAATAGTATTGAGGAAATTTGCTGAGAGGAAGTGCACCTTCAAGCGCGGAGAAGGGATGGAAAAACCAAAAGTGATAGACATAATTTGGTAACCCCCTCCCCTAATTCACCTAACTGGGATACAAACCCTTTCCCCCGGCAATCAATTATCTTGTGAGATAGACTCGTTAGACCCCCGTTTTAGCTGACTTTTAATAAGAAATTCTCCCTAAAAAAACTATTTAAGTGCCGATTTTAGTACAACTTTTCAAACGAAGTCTAGTTGTTTATCCTTCCTCCAAGTCTTGCTACTTATTATAAGATATTACGCCTATAAATAATTAATTAGGTTATGTGTTAGGACTGAGGAAGATGGGATTGAGAGGCAATGTAACTGGATTAGCAGGGAGATTGAGAAGTAAACATTTTATTTTTTTACTATCCACAGTAAATTTTACTACTATAAAGCCACATTGCAGACTCACTCACTGATATTAATGTTTACCCACTTCCAGATGAAATAGAATCTTGAAACTTGGCAAACTTATAGCTTCTAGCCTGTAACCGACAAGTTAAAAAAAAGTTTTTAACTCCTGAATTTTTTTTAAATGTCGGAGCAACTTTAAAGTCGGTGCGGACCTTTCTTTGGAGGTATATTGTGGTTAAACGGTAAGACCTACCAAAAAACGACTCTGGAATTATATTAGTTTACATCCACTTGCAAAGGAAACCAGCTGGAGGCTTGGGAGCCCCAAAGAGCAAAGCGAGTTCTACATATAAAACCGGACCTACCCTTGGTCAGAAATCCATACAATATGGGCGTGACACCCGCACGTCCAAAGAGCTTGGTTAGATTATTACATAGGTAAATCCAAGCATGGTTCAGTGAAGAGTATTTGTGAATAATGGTAGTCAGTTTTACTACAGCCGTACAATGCGTACTTCCGTTGTAGAAAAACACTTTTATTTTTTACTCTAAATATAACCATTTTAAAAGAGGGGAAGGAATTTATCTCTCAACTTTGGATTACAGCGAAATTTATTGTTGTTTCGTTCCTCTAAACAATAGACTCCCCAACTACCGAAATAATATACCCCCTCACCCGAGTTGAACGAGGAGTCACAAGTTTGGAAAGATGTGCTTTGTCTCAAACTTGGCGGCTATCAAGAGGAAAACTTTGGGAATCGGGTGAAAATGAGTTCAATAAACGGAACCTCCTTCCCCATTGTCACATCTGTTGTTTATTCACGGGACTCAACAGGGATTCTATATCAGGAACAAACAATCTGTGACTACATGCGCAGAAAGGTCTCAAGATGATAAAAAAAAAAAGGACGGCGTAGTGGGAATAAATGAAAATTTTCTGTTATAAAAAGACAGATCATTGAATCAAAGAGGAATGGTATGTACAGCAGACTTATTATAATATTAATATTAGATCGGAAATTAGGGTGAAAAAAACAGTCGGGTAAATGCATGGTAGAACTCTTTCAGTAAGTTTTCATGTTGCCTACTTTCAAGGAATGTAAAACTCGGAATATACAAAACAATTATTTTAATAGGCTGTTCTCTATGAGTGTGAAACGTGTCTCTTACCTTACATGACAAAGACAAATTTAGGATGTTCGAAAACAAGGTGTTTAGGAATATATTTGGTACAAAAATGGATTAAACTACTGAGGAGTGGAGAGTCATCACAAGACATTGCTAAGCTAATCAATTCTCGTATATTATGGTGGGCAGGACATGTAGCGCGAATGTAAGATTCTAGAACCTTGTTCGGGATACTGACTGGCAAACCCAATGGGAAGACCTATATGCAGATGGGAGGATAACATTAGACTGGACCTGAAAGAAATATGGTGTAATGAGGTGGACTGGATAGAACTAGCTCAAGATAGGGATAGGGTGTAATGAGGTGGACTGGATAGAACTAGCTCAAGATAGGGATAAGGTGTAATGAGGTGGATTGGATAGAACTAGCTCGAGATAGGGATAGGGTGTAATGAGGTGGACTGGATAGAACTAGCTCAAGATAGGGATGGGATGTAATGAGGTGGACTGGATAGAACTAGCTCGAGATAGGGATAGGGTGTAATGAGGTGGACTGGATAGAGCTAGCTCAAGATAGGGATGGGATGTAATGAGGTGGACTGGTTAGAACTAGCTCGAGATAGGGATAAGGTGTAATGAGGTGGACTGGATAGAACTAGCTCAAGATAGGGATGGGATGTAATGAGGTGGACTGGATAGAACTAGCTCGAGATCGGGATAGGGTGTAATGAGGTGGACTGGATAGAGCAAGTTCGAGATAGGGATAAGGTGTAATGAGGTGGACTGGATAGAACTAGCTCGAGATAGGGATAAGGTGTAATGAGGTGGACTGGATAGAACTAGCTCAAGATAGGGATAAGGTGTAATGAGGTGGATTGGATAGAACTAGCTCGAGATAGGGATAGGGTGTAATGAGGTGGACTGTATAGAACTAGATCAATATAAGAATAAGTGGCGTACTTTTGTAAGTGCAACAATGAACTTTCGAGTTTCTAATGCCATAGAGTAAATAAGTAGGAATGATCTACAATCAGACCGGGAACCTCGGCATTTGTGACATTTTTACATTCAGCCACCAAAGGCTGTAGTCGAGTGAGTAGGAGATAACTAGATTCGCTGTTAGTGCTTCATCATAAACTCCTTTGATCATGTTTCTGGTGTTAACGCCCTTATGATAAATTAAATTGAGAACTTAAACTTGGGATTTTATTCGTTTCATTCATTAGAAAAATGTTCGTAAAAAAGTACAGGAATATTTCTTAAAGAGGTTAGCGTATGGTTATATTAAAATACAGTAAAACCTCGCATATCCGGACCTTTAATATCCGAAACCTGGCATATTCGAAAAGGCTAAAAAGCATTTTTTGTTTATGTATTTTTTTTAGTAACTGAACTGCAAAAAAAAAGTCGGTAAAAACTTTATTTGTTAAGATGTCCAAATCGAGAGAAAAAATTAAAAATAATTCAGATTTTTATTTTAATAAGAAATGATAGAAAAAATTGTATTTAATAACCATTCTTTAAATAATCTATGTACATTTCCATACAAAAAACACTTTTCTGTAACTATTCAAGCTGGATAGCTTTAATTCTTTTAACTGTTAACTCTTCAGAGATTAATTTCAAAGCTGAAAATTTGCTTATCCGAAACGGGTTCAGGCCCCTTTTATTTCGATTATCGGAGGTTTTACTGGATAAAAGTTTTTCAGACCATCCTATATAATTATGTCTGACTTTGTTTAAATGGTTAACTATGGAGTTCAAATAAATGACTATTTTTACGCTGTATATTCATTCAAAGGGAAATATGAGCAAAAGCAAACATAGGCAACGTCCTATGAATTCAGCCAAACCCATTAATTTTTTACCATAAAAATCCTCTTCTATTTGTTTTTAAAAGTAATTATCACTACGCAATGGAATGTAAATATATTTTGGACACGTTTCATTCCAGGAAGCTATGACTGCAAAAACTACCCCTAATTTCATCCCTCCCAGAACATTAAATGGCACGTAAAAAAAAAAATCCTACCCTTCCGTTTGTTTGCTAATATTTCATAACGCTTTATTGACAGAGGGGTAATATAAGGGATGAGAAGTGAAAAAGGGGGAGGGGGGGTCAGCAAATACTCGGCCACTCTAAAACAATCAACATTTCAAAAGAATTCCATTAAAATAATTTCACCAGTAAATTAAATCAAACATGTTGTCTGATAATTGTTACATTTGTGTGGGCGGGTGCGAAATATTTTCCACTGGATAAATAATATAGGGGTATTTCTAAACTTCGGGATGTAAAATAAACTTATTACCTTAATAAATAAAAGTTTCTATAAAGGTTTACTGGAAATTATAAATATTTAATTGTGTGTTTTATAGTTGCTATTATTAAGTATCTATAATAATAATAATAATAATAATAATAATAATAATGTATTATCAAAACTGTAAAGATAGATCAAAATAATATCATAGTTTGTGTTTACAGTTATTTGGTAAATATTAGAAGCACGTTTCCATTTTGTTTTATCTGAAAATGATGTTTGAAATATCGATTTAACAAAATCCAATAGATAAACATAATCGCATATGTATTAGTTATATTACACACTAAACAAAACAAACTGTATAAACATAATCGCATATGTATTAGTTATATTACACACTAAACAAAACAAACTGTATAAACTACACAAAAGCTATAATTATTTTACTGAATATTATCACAATTTAATATCGTTATATCTAAATAGTTCATATAACAACACTGAATTATTATTAGCACCTCGTCTTACTACCCGTTCTGGTTATACGCACTTAGGCTAATGTGTAATGGTAGGGTGATTGTGAGATGAAATGGAGGACCTACAGTTTAACGTGGGATCCGAACCACAGTGGAGGCCTGGTATTCCACACGTCCACAAGTTGTGATTAATACACGTCTTGTCAGAGGTGAAGAAAGGGTTTGGTAATCAGATAAATCTGTGCCTGAACCCGGGCCGCCAGCACAGAAGTCTGACACCTTACCCCTAGACCACCAGGTCGCCAACAACACTGAAGCTGGCAGGGTAGGCTCGGCGCCAGAAAGCTCAATTGACGGGTTCGTCTCTGATCAGGGAGGTAAAGGATTTGGTTCGAATTCCGGATAGGTACGCTGAGGAATATTTTATGCGTTGTGATTATCTATGTGAGTGTAATATCTTCTTATCAGAGGTTTTTTAACTTCACAAGTGGAGAAATTATTGTAATTATGGAAAATTTTCGACCTAAATATTATGAAGGATAGTGTTGTTAAATATTACCCAGAACTTAAAAAATTATGTCTGCCCCCACTTTGGTCACTTCCAAAACGTCTGGCATTATTTTCCCCATTATTAGTCAACACTTATCGACTAGTGTACAAAGCAAAAAATTAAGCAAATGGTTTAACCATTCAAATGAAATGTGTTATGTATTGTAACATTAAGCAAATGGTTTAACCATTCTAAGTGAAATGTGTTATGTATTGTAACATTAAGCAAATGGTTTAACCATTCAAGTGAAATGTGTTATGTATTGTAACATTAAGCAAATGCCTTGACTATTTTTGTCGTTGGCTCTAGGAATATAGGAAGAGAAACTTTTTAAATGGAAAGAAAAGGATTGTTATTAAATTCCAGTACATCCTTCAACAACTATTGATATCACCGTGTGAAGAAAATTAAACTTTTATGTTTCTACTGGATAAAGTGCCGAATTTGGCCTCAAACGGGTGTGATAAGGGATATTCCATACCCCTGCCCCATGAGAGGTCTTATCTTTATAATAACGTTCCTCTTTAATAATACATTAATTCCATTAAAAACAAAACTTTAGATAGGAAACAGTAGAAAGACAAAACAAAAATTTGACCAAAAAAACACGTCACAATTAAATTGATAAATTATTATTATTATTAGCACCGCGTATTGCTACCCGTTCGGGCTATACGTACTTACGCTGTGTAATGGTAGGGTGATTGTGAGATGAAATGAAGGACCTACAGTTTAACGTGGAATCCGAACCACGGTGGTGGCCTGGCATTCCACACATTCACAAGATGTCTTGTCAGGGGTGAAGGAAGGGTTTGGAAATCAGATAAATCTGTGCCGGGACCGAGGATTGAACCCCGGCCGCCAGCACAGAAGTCTGACACCTTACGTCTAGACCGCCAAACTTTAGAAAGGACTAGATTATTTTGGTTTATTTTTACGAGAAAGTTTGGAAACAGTTTCCGTCACAGTCCGACCCGAGTCCCGGGTCGAACTAGATGAAATTCCGTTAACATTTGAGGACAGACGCGACAATATTTCAACCTCTCCATGTCGTAAATATGTGCTGCGATGGTTCAGAGTCTCCGGTTGCCATGGTAACGGAACAGGCGTCACGTCGGTACGCCGGTCACGTGCGGGGATGGGCGCAGTCGCGCCGTCAGCAGTGTTACTCTAGAAATGAAAGGGTTGGGTGTTGACGTGAGAGCAAGTGCGAAATGGCAATTTACTCCACAATTTTCTTTCTTTTTCGTTTTCTTTTTTTCCTGTCCCCTACGCTACAGATACGCGGTTTGAATCCAGGTGGCGATGTTAGTGTCACGGATTTTGCAATGTTTCACAGGTGACGCGTTTACGTGATTCTTGGTGGAAGTGTTTATTTCAAGTCGTTTTCCAATTTAAAGTTACGTTCTAAATTGTATGTAGAAGTAAATTAACGTGCTCGACAATTCAAAAGTCATATTGCATAAGAGAATATGTTGAACTTATTTTATTAAAGAAAAAAGTGAATTTGTGAGCAAGAGATTTTATTTTTTAATATGATTGTTTTCAAAGGGGGTGCCCGGACACCTTAAACATCACTATCACCGTGATGTTTCCATAAGAAAGCCACGAAAAATAGGGGAGAGTTATAATTATACGCAAAAGCATTGCACAGAAAAAACATAAAATTATATTAATTTAGTGTTTCTAAGTAAATATTTCATCAAAAAAGAGGGAACAAACATATATTTTTTTAAAGACACGAAAAATTCATGGCGTCAGCCCGTAATCGAGCTATAATGACCGAGCGACCACCGTCTGTTGGCGAATATTGTACCAACTTCTGCGGATAGAGTTTTGCCTGTGGTCAGATTAACGAACGCTCCACGGCCGTTAATCTCAGTTTTCTAGACCGGAGCCGCTACTTTTTCATTCGAGTAGCTCCTCATGTTTGTCCTCGCGAGGTTTAATTGATCCGGTTAGGGGCCCAATGCTTCAAAGAAATAAAAAGGTCTAGAAGCGGTAGAGCTCGAACCCGGGACCTTTGTATTCGTAGCCAGAAACTTTTATCTCTAGAGCACAGAGGCTGTCAAAGATTTTAAAAAAAAAAGTGTAAAATTTTAAGTTATAATATTTTTTTTTACGCTGCGTCTAAAACTACCCGTTCGGTTTATTGGCTTACGTAATGATTGCTCTAATGATTTTAGGGATTAGGAAGGGAGGAGAAGGGAGTTTACCAGCATTTGCCCTCAGTACACCCGGCCCGAGATTCGAACCTCGATCTCACCGTCATCGGCAGTCTAGTATACCACAAGAGTAGCGCGCTAGACCACCATAACGGGGTAGTTGTGATTTTAAACAACCTTATTTGTTCTATTAGGATACCGCGATATACCTTGAGACATAAATATGTTCTAATATTTTATCTTCCATTGTTTTGGTTTTGTATCGAAATGACAAAATGAATATTTGACAACACATAAAACTCAAAATCAATAAACTATCACAGCCACACACGTGTGACGTCATAACAACCAGCCAATGGGCGTGCGTTCTCTATTCTACTGAGCGCGATGAGCATGAATTATGTACTGTACGGCTGTGAATTATGTCCCAGTTTGAGTAAAACTAATATATATTTATATAGATTTGTTTTTCCCTCGCAACCTACTACCCATTTGGGTTATTCTCATTTTAAAATTACTCTCAAAGGGTAAGGATGAGTAAGGAAAAATTTATCTAAAAAATATGCTCCATTCTGCGAGGAGAAAGACTGGGAAACCATTTAGGAATAACACCCTAAATACACTCAGCCAGGATTCAAACCCCGATCTTACCCATTAAATTTTTTTTAGAATCACGTCTTACTACCTTTTAGGACCCGCCTCAGTGGCGTAGTTGGCTAACGCGCTAGTTTCATGTTGAGCTCGACTGCCGAGGACGGGGAGATCATGGTCCGAATCTCGGTCGGATGAACTAGGAGTGGTTTTTTTCCTAAATGGTTTTCCACTCTCCCTCCACGCAAATGCGAGTTCACTTCCTCTAAATTCAACCTTCCCAGTTCCTAATCCATTAGCGTAATTAGTACTTAAAGCGTATAACCCGAACGGGTAGTAAGACGCGGTGCTAAATAATAATAATAATAAACTACCTGTTAGGGCTATACGCGTACTTACTAATTAAGCTAGTGTGTTAAGGATGAGGAAGGTTGAGTTTATTGTAAGTGTACACGCATTTTCGTGGTGGGAGAGTGGGAAACCATTTAGGGAAAAAAACCTTCAGTATAATCGACCGGGAATCGATCCCCAAACTCTCTGGCATCGTCAGTCTAGTCTATTGCGAGAGTGACGCCTTAGACCATGTGGCCACCGAAGGAAGCACCTGGAGACTATATGAATAGATGAGTCAAATATAATCAGCTGATGAGAAGGCCTATCACTAATGAGCGGTGGTAGCGCCGTCTAAGGCTTTAGGCTCATAATAGACCGGAGTTCCGGTGACAGGCATGTTAAGGTTCAAATATCAGCTTGAGTGCACCCGAGGATAGTTTTTTTTTTCACATGTGATTTATCACTATGGTTTTACACACTAGTAGGAGGGTGCTCTTTATCTAAAAAAAACAACCCTCATATTCTCACCCCTTAAATAAAGTCGTTAATAGCCACGATGTTAAAACCACAGCAAAACATCCCCTATACGGCGTGCAATTTGTCATGTGGTGTTATAAGCCACCGTCAGTCTACCCATTAGTTCTCATGACCACCACTTAGAAGCGCTGTTATCAGTGAAAGAGCCACTTTATTCTACTCGTGGATGTTGGTCCCATGTACACTGTCACACCAAAAAAAAATCATATCCTTTCTAAAACTTGCACGTGTGTCTGTAAAAAAAACGAAGTGGTGAACTATAGTAGGTAGGGTTGCTGCCCTCCCAAAATAGAATAAAAGATGGCGGCAAGTGGTCCCTACCTCAATATTTTTTTTAAATATATAATGTCAGGAGCTAAAGTACAATTTTTCAGTTTATGTAATAAAATGTAATGGAGGAACAGAATAAGAACATAATTCAGGCGATTTAAATGAGATTCCCGAGAAGCAGGATCGGTGTGACAAGATGTGACAGGATGAGGAATGAGAGAGTAAGAGGAAGAGCCGCTACAGGACAGGATAGTAAGGTGGAGGGAGAGAGGTGGGAGTAGGAATGGAGGGATTAGAGGAGGGGGGAAGACCAAGAGACAGATGGATGAAGGGAGTAAGGAGAGTGTGGTGGAGAGAGGTAAAGAGGTGGTGGAGAGGTTTATGTTCCAAACAGACCCAATCATTGACTGGAAGCTATTTATGAAGATGATGAGGTAATAAAAGATAACATTTTTTGTGGTCAAAAATTATAACAGTTCACTATATTATTAGTGCTATTTTGTTATTATTATTGATAATATCTATCAAAAACGACTGATGTAAATCAAATGACTTGACGTATGATTACTTAAAAGCAAATCTAGTAACTTTTTTTTTAGCTTTGAGATCTGACCTTCCTTTGGAAATTGTACTGAGCACGTTTTCGACCTTACTGGGATTCAACCCATATCTTTGTCATTTCCTGAATTACAACGCTTTAAAAGTCTTGATTTACGGCCGGGGATTTGTTTATCTACTGCAACCGAGGGAAGATGTCTCTCATCATGATAGTTCAGGAGGGGTGAGACGGACGAGAGAATAGACCAGTGTTTTTTTGCAGGGTTTTATTTTGTGGCAAAACTTTTATTTTGGGCCAAAATAAATAAAATATTGCTCTAGTTCAAACAGAGTTTAATTTTCTTCATACGGTGACCTCAACTGTTGTTGAATATCTGTCATGACCACAGCGGCATTAGATGAGAAACTTTTTAAATGGAGAGAAAAAGTTGTGATTAAATTAAAGGACACCCCTTGATGGATAATCAAGAAATGTTGATGTCACCTGGTGTAGAAAATTAAACTTTTTTTTTTCTTTGCTATAAAAACTGTTCAAAACACTGGCCTTTGCCCGCATTCCTTAATCATTATTAATTCTGGACATAATGGCTTTTAATTAGCAGGACAGTGTACTGGCATTATTCGCAATTCTTTGGCTGTCCATTGTGGTAATTTCATTATGAAAACAAAAGATACAACGTGTGGGCGAGGGGGAATGGGGGAAAGTTATGGAGGGGGCACCAGAACAAGGACAAAGGTATCAGTTTTGTCTGATCTACTATCCATTCACGGTAGGAATTACTCTCTGAAAGGTCTTTTTTCCTACCAATATCCTACTATATAATAGATTTCTAGTAGGGAAAATGGCCTTTCAGAAAACAATTCCTACCCTGAACAGACTTAATTTGTTGGCGACAGGGAGCTGGGAGTACGAATCCAGGTTGGCTGTAATACAGTGCGTTTTTTATAAAATTGGTTTCCCTCTCTTCCTACACACAAATGCTTGTACAATTTCTTTAAAATCCCACCTTCTTTATCCCAACCTATAAACACACCAGGGTAATTTAAAGTGGATATCCCGGGAGGGTAAAACCAATATTCTTTATATAATAAACCCTATTACCCTCTTCGGTGGCCGCATGATCTAAAGCGTCTATCTCGCAATAGACTAGACTGCCGATGACGGGGAGAGCGTGGTTTGATCCCGGTCGGGTGAACTGAGGGTAGTTTCTACTAAATAATTTCCCCACTCATTACACGTAAATGTGGGCTTATGGGGGAAACTGGTCTCGTGGCCCAATCCACCTGTGAGCTTATGGTGGAAACTGGTCTCGTGGCCCAATCCACCTGTGAGCTTATGGTGGAAACTGGTTTCGTAGCGCAATTTTAATGCTCCAATGATTGGTTGCTTAGCTCTTGAAAAGAACTCGATTATTGAATAGACACGTGAATATGTGTCACGTCCCATGTGATCTATTTAAACTACCCAAAACATTAATGTAAATTAGCCTACCCCTAACGTTAGTAAGTTATATAAACACTTTTTTCAGCATATGATGAACCAATGCGGGAACAAATAATATATAAATTTAGTCTCATTCCTTTACCATAAAAACCACATGAAGTGCTACTTCAGAAGAGTTTTCTAACACTCATCTGCGATGTTAGTAGGCCACAGTAATTTTTTTTTACCTTTCCTTGGATTTTTAAATTACTCCTTTGAAGGAAGGTTTCGTAGCTATTTTCTTATCTACATCTTTGCATAGCTGTATGATAGAATTTCCGCAAAAATCACTCAAGTCCATTTGGTTTTAAAATGGTTTTACGAACAAGTTTAGTCCATAAAATTATTAAAGAATTTTTTTCCTTGCCAGGTCTTAGTATTCGGTTGGGCTATATGCATGTGTATTGAGTTACTGGAGTATGAATGAGATAGATTATATTAAATGTGCCCGCATTTGCATTGAAAGGAGAGTGGGAAAACAATCCTCCCTACAATCTTTTGGGATGTGAACACCGAACTTTCAGGCAACAACAAAAAGTATCAGAATAACCTTTGATATTCAGATCACCTGTCCAAAGATTCTGGTACCTGAGATTAATAACCGAACTTGGGGTGAAAGGTTGTAACGCTCCATTCGTAACCGGAAGGTCAGGGTTTAATGCCTGCAGGCTACACTGGCTTGGGGGAGTAAACGAAAAGGTTTGACATTTTTTTATTCAGGCGAATGCTAGAGATGTTTCTTGATATCTGACGTAACTTGTTGTTTTTTACGTTAACTGTTGTATCAGTGAGAATACGAACTAAACGTCTAAATCTTATCTATCGGTAAGATATAGATTAGTGTTCAAACCTACACCAGTTATATTGAGAGTTTTTCCCTAAATTATTTTTCATTTTCCTCCGCGTAAATGCTGGTACATTTTCTCTAAAATCCTACTATAATCATCACTGCTTCACTATCGTAATTGAATTCATATAGTCCATGCGGGTATTAAAACGAAGTGAAGATGTGTTATAGACGAGGAAGATTGAACTTAGAGGAAGTGTGTCCTCATTTGCGTGGAGAGAGGGTGGAAAACAATTTTGTACTAAAGCCTTAATACACTTTACCAAGATACGAACCTGTATCTCCCCGTCATCTGCAATCTAGTCTACTGCAAGAGTAGCGCGTTAGACCAAGCGCGGGCAAAACAAAAAAAAATTGTAAGCAAACCTATTATATATTTGAGGAGCACAACAGGGTGGTTTGAGACAAGCACGAATTTAGAAATTATAAGGGGGGGGATCACAGACACATACATTGGATGGAGAAACAGTTCCCCTTCCATCCACGACTCATCCATTCGCCCGTGCTGAGTTCAAGACCAGCTTCATTCATCCTTACAAGTAATTACCCTGTACATCCATTCCAGAAATTATCACACAACCTCATTGGTCACCGCCAAAGCCCTCATCCTCCACTTCCATTATTCTAAAAAAAAAATCAACCTAAGTAGGGGATCACGTCCCCCCTGTGTCCCCCTCCCCCACTTAAATTCACACTTGGTCCGAGAGGCTTTTGTCTTTCATTTTAAAAACATTCCTCCCTCCAATTCACACTTCGTTAACTATATCTGCCAACATTTACGCAGACAGAATGGTGACCTAGCGGTCTAGGGGTAAGATGTCGTCGGACTTCTGTACTGGGGGTCCGGGGTTCAATCCTCGGTCCCGGCACAGACTTATCTGATTTCCAAACCCTTCCTTCACCTCTGACAAGACGTGTATTACTCACAACTTGTGAATGTGTGGAATGCCAGGCCTCCACCGTGGTTCGGATTCCACGTTAAACTGTAGGTCCTCCATTTCATCTCACAATCACCCTACCATTACATATTAGTGTAAGTGCGTATAACCCGAACGGGTAGTAAGACGCGGTGCTAATAATAATAATAATAATAATAATAATAATAATAATAATGATAATAATAATAATAATACTTACGCAGACATGCTTTCTTGTATTTTAATAAAAAATATTTTCTTTCCTTGATTTTAAGTTTGTAAATAACAAGATTACACTCGAACCAGAAAACTAATCTAATGGCGGTTTTCTGCATTCTTGTATAAAATGTGATACTCCCTGCGGAGTTTATAAGCCTCTCTCCACGCTGATGCGGGTAGGTTTCCTTTAACCTTCCTCCATTTACCCCCCACACCCCCACCGCTTGCCTTTATTAATTCATGTGCTGAACGTACTAATTAAAAAGTAATCAAGTTAGAAGCTAAGCCCTCGTTTGACGGAGCGGCGTTCTGAGTTTCTCAATTAGAAGACAACGGAATTGAGAGAACTGTAATCATTTCCCCGTTTGATAATATAACAATTAATAAACAAAAATAAGTTTAAATTTTTTAAACTATTTTGATCGTAGCGATGTCACTCTAGTATAATGAATACTATAGAAACACGTGATGTAGGCTTGTCCAACTATAATCCGACTGGGGGCCGCATGAGTTATTGGGAAACTGGCCCGGGGGAGCCCCATACATGAAATTTATAGAACCTAACACTCAAATATAATTAAAACACGATCTAATAAATACTTATTTATAACAAATACAATTTTTTTTAATTCATGGTGTCAGCCCGTGAGCGAAATATACCGACTGAGTGGCGGCCTTATGTTGGCAAAGATAATACCAACATATGCGGATATAGGTTGTCCTGTGGTCATCACGACGAACCCTTCATCCATTAATCTCAGTTTTCTGGACCAGAGCCGCTACTCATTTATTCAAGTAGCTCCTCAATTGTACAGGGGGCTGAGTTGAAATCGAACCCGGGTCCTTTGGATCAATAGCCAAGAACTCTTGACCACAATATCACAGAGGCAGTTTTAATACATAACATACATAACATACATAACATACATAACATACATTAACATACTTAACATACTTAACATACTTAACATACTTAACATACTTAACATACTTAACATACTTAACATACTTAACATACTTAACATACATAACATACATAACATACATAACATACATAACATACATAACATACATAACATACATTCATGCATACATATAAAATATGAAACCACTGCAGGTGTAATAATGTCGCTCTCCTAGCTGGTAGATTAATTAACTTTTATTGTATAAAATTTATACAAGTTATCGTTAATTTATGTCAGTTCTGAGGGCTTAGTATACTGAAGATTTTTTTACAATTTGAAGTATCAGCTGGCGGGCCGCACAGAAAAGAACCTCTTGAGGCCGTGGACGGGACATGCTTGCCATTATACATGACGCGGTGTTTGACAAGAGACTACTGTCCTACGTTACTCGATTAACCGGGTGCGGGTATTAACTTGCTCTGTAATAATCGTGTGTGCTAGGCTTGGTCCCACGGACGGTACGTCTGAACTAAACTAGCTACAGCGAGAAATATATAGATGTTGGATTTTTAGCATCGCGTCTTAGTACCAGTTTGGGTTACAAACTATATAGTTAAGAGAAATAAATATATAATATACAAACATGATTAGTCTCTATTATGTAGGTCCAATATTGAGAAGATCAGGTGGACAGCCAGGGTAGAGTGACAAATGAAGAGTGGAGGAGAAGAGAACCATTTTGGATGTGATTCTCCGGTACAAAGCAAATTGGATCCAACACATCCTTAGGAGGAACTGTCGTCTGCATGACGTCATAGAAGGAAAGAGGGAAAGAGGAGCTTAGGAATAAGGAGGATCCAAATATTGGATGACTTGAAGGAGGAGGCAGAGGACAGGGTGCATTGGCGGTCTAAGTTCATTGACAAAAGGAATGTACCTGGCATAAGACAAAACAAATAATAATAAGTTATTTATACTTACATAATTAATATATGGACACAATGAATAAATATATAATACACAATAATAAATAAATATTCATTTAATACATACATAATTTATGTGCAAATTTATTTTTTACTAAATCATGTATCAAAAATATTTATTTTTATTAATTATTCTATAATATTGGGTTATATATATATATAAAGTGTACACTAAAAATATTTTTCAATGCAAACATTAACTACATTATTTAAAATAGATTCTTAGATCCTTCTCCAGTTTTAGCATTGGCCTTGTACTTTAAGTAAAAGCGATTGCTTTCTTTATCAAAAGGATCGCCGGGACTAGAGAGAATACAAAACATCAAGGAGGGAAATTGCTCGGCGAGATTAATCACCCAACTCTCAGGTCACAGGTAGCGAACGGGGAGTGCGTTGGTCTGGAAACGAGACGAAGACGCTGATGATGGAATTTAGATCAACGACCTCTGCTCATTTGTTGATAGAGAAATAAGACAAAATACTAATTAGAAATTTTGAAAAAAAAAAAACTTTTATTTTCGTCGATCTTGAGTTAAAGTGCTCGCGTCAGGACCCGATGTTCGTAGGTTCAAACCCAACCGGGCGGTAAAAATCCGTAGCACAACTTCCTTCGGATGGGAAGTAAAGACGTCGTTCCCGTGTCGATTGTGGGCATGACTTAAGAACCCTGGAAGGTATGTGAAAAAACCTTTCCCGGCAAAATTGTTAGGCCCTTTCGCTCTCGCTAATAGAAATTCTCTTGGGCAATCCATCCAGAAAGTGCACATTAAATACCTCAAATAAGTATACAAATAACTTTTTTATTTTTGCTCCGTGTCTTACTACGGTCTACATTTCATAGAAAGGGCCTTTATGAAAATAGTTTTTTTTTTTGCCAACCGTGAAATCATTTTACAAATGTATTATATTTTTTAAATATCTGTGAAATAGCACTATAAAAATTGACATCTGTAGGATAAGAAATTATCAAGATAAAATATTACTCTCACTGCCCTCCCCCGCGGCGGGATTCGAACCCCGATAACAGGTAAAATAGACTAGACGAGTTTAATCGTTTATTTTGCTTGCTCATTGATGCGTGTTTTTATATCTACCGACACCGACACGTTAAGTAACTAATTTTGTAACCCGCCTCGGTGGCATAGTCAGCTAACGTCGCTAGTCGTGTTGAGCTAGACTGCTGAGGACGGGGAGATCGAGGTTCGAATCTCGGTCGGGTGAACTGGGGGTGGTTTTTCCTAAAAAAAATTCACTCTCCCTCCACGCAATTCAACCTCCCCAATTCCTAGCCCATTAGCGTAATTAGTATTTAACCGTATAACCCGAACGGGTAGTAAGACACGGTGCTAAATTAATTAACTAATTTTATAACTGTCATTGGTTTTTATATGACTTTTTTTTAACACGATCATGATGCATTTCGTAGCCTCTCGGATCTGTGACTTTCTTTGTTGATTTTATTTTGAATAAAATACCTCCCCCTCCCTCCTAGAGGAATGAACCAATGAACCATCCCACAAATCCTCGCCCTATTCAACCAATCTTACATAATATAGCCCTTACCATTCAACTACTGAGAGGCGTCGCATGAAATGTTTATTTTAGAGGGGGGAGGGGAGGGGGGGGGAGAGAGTGAATTTTCCAACTCTAGGTGTTCTGAAATTAGAAAAATTCCCAGGTGACCAGGTAATAAGGGCAACGTTGAGAACTCCAGGGCGAGGGGGGTGGGTGGGTGGGGGGTAAATTTGTTTCAAGGAAAATTGTAAAAATTTGAGGGAATAATTGGGACTTGATTCGAGGTTTCAGGCAACTGTATTTTTAAAAGTTAATTATGGATTATTTTTTTTTTACAAATATTGTTTGTTTTGACATACCGCGTCATTTCATATAGGAAAACTAATGAGTTTCAGCTCGTAAATTCTCCAGGCTTGATCAAGTGATCAACTTAAACAAAAACAAAAGGCTTACTAGTGTCTAGTCCTGATTCGATTTCCTGGCACGGCAAAACAAATCATCACTGGAGGAATGTTCCCCTTTCACAATGACGAATTTACAAACCTTGGGGTTGGGTAGTGTGTATTTTTAAGAGTAGACCCTTAAATCAGTTTGTAAATCGTCTGCTTATATAATCAGTGGGATCATAAAGTGCAAATTAAGTACTCCTAGTAATATATTGTATTTTGTTCTTAGATCTATTAATTAAAATTTAAAAAACCTGCTCTGATATTTCGTTTTCGCACAAGTTCCTTTTTGCTCGAATCTATAAGAGTGTAAGATTTCAGGACCTTGCTCAATCTCCATCTCTCGGAATAGAAACAACAGCTATGGTGTGAGTACATAAATCGATGAACTATTCCACACGTCGAGTCTGTTTGACAATAAAATAAAATAGAGGTGTAGAATGCCAGGCGTCCGCCATCGTGACAGAGATTTCCTGTCATCCCTCAGCCAATAAGTGGACCGGAAATCAACGGGGACCGTGGAAATGGAATCTGTTGCCCTACAGTCAGCAGAAATAAACACTATCCTGTCAACGTTGTATCGAACATATCCTGGAATGTAATTGTTGTTTATTTTTCTAAATACTTTAATCTGTTTCACACCTGCTTCAGTGGCCACATAGTTTGAGCAGTCACTCTTGTGTTGGACTAGATTTCTGATGACAGTAAGATGGGAGTTTTAATCCCGGTCAGGTGTATTGAGTGTGGTTTTTTTTTTCCCCCAAAATGTTTTTTTCCACCCAACCTCCAAGTAAATGCGGGTGAACATGCTTTAAATTCAACCTTACTAATCCCTAACTCATTAGCGTAATTAGTACAAATGCGTATAGCCCGAACAAATAGTAATACGTGGTGCTAAACAAAAATTAATCTGTTTCAAATTTAATTTGAGGATAACAATTTCAACATTTTAAATATATTTGTATAGGTACTAAACCTAAAATTATGTTTTTATTTGTTATTTATTATTTATTAATAAAAGTTAGCTCAACATTTACTTGTTTACGTTAAACCGGAATTTCGGGATTTAAATCTTTGACTTCCATTATATTGTTTAATATCCTCAACCGTGGTCACCAACTTATAATATGAAATACGCTGATATGTCGGATAACCACGAACATATTTAGGGCCTACATTATTTTATAGAACAAACAAAGGCCTGTTCATTAATTCCCGAATAAATTAAATTTAAAAATA
Source organism: Timema monikensis (assembly GCA_902151445.1). NCBI lineage: Eukaryota > Metazoa > Arthropoda > Insecta > Phasmatodea > Timematidae > Timema > Timema monikensis. The sequence continues at coordinate 101,210 of CABFVZ010002075.1, read as the reverse complement.
AAGAATTATCATCCCTGGCGACAATCTTCCCTAGGCAGTCGTGCTAACAAATGATCCAATATTGTTCCTAAGATATATAGTTTGAGAATAATATAATTTGCAACGCAGTTCCGACAGACGTTTCAATAAAATACATACTGGTGAAGAACAGTTGGGCCACAGGACCCCTTGACCCAAACGTTCATAGCTTAGTTGGGCCACGATCATTGATCAAGAGGATTATCGTCATAGCTTAGTTGGGCCACGATCATTGACCAGGAGGATTATCGTCATAGCTTAGTTGGGCCACGATCATTGACCAGGAGGATTATCGTCATAGCTTAGTTGGGCCACGATCATTGACCAGGAGGATTATCGTCATAGCTTAGTTGGGCCACGATCATTGACCAGGAGGATTATCGTCATAGCTTAGTTGGGCCACGATCATTGATCAAGAGGATTATCGTCATAGCTTAGTTGGGCCACGATCATTGACCAGGAGGATTATCGTCATAGCTTAGTTGGGCCACGATCACTGACCAGGAGGATTATCGTCATAGCATAGTTGAGCCAAGATCACTGATATGAATTCGGTTCCATCAATAGTTTTTCCTTATATAAGGTTGGGCTTATTAAGGTTAGGTTATGTAAGGTTGGGATGGTTTAGATTAACTTAGACTTTTGTCCTGTCTTACAATCCATCACTTGCTGTTTTTAGCTCCGCTTGCGAAAACATCTACAACCATCCTAAACGGAGCACCACAACATCCGAGATCGAGTTAGCACATCAGTACGACTTGTTTACAATTCCCAAGAAAGAACTCGTGACCCAACTGTAATGTGGGGCAAACTATACCCTTTTAAACGCAGCTCATAACGAGGCCCAACTATAATGCGCCTCTAAATGCGACTTTACTTAAGGGCTGATCTAAATGTATATAGATATACAGTAAATTAAGATAGAGACTAATTAGGGAAGAACAATACTATTTTGCGTGAGTGTACAAACCACTTCCGTGGAAACGTCCATTAGTCAAGTTGAAGACCTTTACCGCTCCAAGGGTTTGATGGCAACCGTTTATTCGAAGGCGATTAACGGCGTTTCTCCGAGAATGACTGGCGCCTAGGCGCCGCAAAGCTAAGCACGTGTGTAGACAAAGTTTCGAGTTTCATTAGATAGACTGATATATTTTAGTGACATACTTAATCACGCCATTCCATTACGGGGTAAGCAAGAAACTGTTCATATAGCTCAAAAAACAACTCCGTACTTAATCCATCCTAACTAACTTTCTCCACACTTCTCTATCCTTGCATACTCCCTTCAACATCCATAGAGTCATACATGCTCTTTTATTATTAAATCTCTTAATGTTTCTATTTTCCACACATTCGTCTACAACATCTAACCACGTCTTACATCTTTTAGATCCACAAACTCTACCTTCATATATCTTTATTTTATCCCTCGATTCACACTCATCCTCTCGACATATCCAAACCAACGTAAGACACTTCTTTCACATTAACCTGTTGTATTCCCTTTCAAACCACACTCCTTCAGTACCTATTCATTACTGACTGTCTAGACGAGTTTTTCCACTCACATTTCTTAGATACCTCATTCCATTAGTGACTAGCTTAAATTCATCGGCATCAATTCATTATTATCACCAGTATCAAGGGTGAACTCGCAGGTTCCAAACGACTTTGGGCTACACTTATGAAGGCATTAACATACATTCATAAATACCACCGAGGTAGTGTTAAATGTGTAGCTCAAGTGATGATAGGAGTAATTTATAGTTTTTATTATTAATTAATTTAAACACGGGGTCATTTTATTTACATTATCAGTGATTACTTACATCGTTGTATAGGTCCAATTAAAACATAGCTTTTTACTTTCAACAGAGTTTAGACTTTGTAATGACCTTGATTTTTCCGCTTTTATTAGTATTTAAAACCATATTTTAACGTAAATAATTTCATTTCTCTTTTCATTTATTTTTAATTAAATTCATCTTTTCTAAACGACAGCTATGATTAATTTTTTTTTCTTCTTTTACCTGCACGTGTTCGAAGCATGGTTTATTTACGGGTTGTATTGCGGCGCAGTATTTAAGAGCAGGTGTATAATTAAACCATGCCAATTTTTAGTTTTCGCGCTCAGATAAAATAACCCCAATGGTAGATGGAAAGAAGTAGTGACCTGGGTTTGGGAGTACAAAACTACGAGGAATACAGATACAGACTAGGTCAAAACTACAGTAGTCCCATGGCTTCTTTGGTGCTGACTGACAGATCACAGCTGAATTCTGACAATCAACATTTAGGTATATACCTAAATGTTGACTTTCAAAAGTGACAGCTGCTAAACACATGTTTTTTGCAGATAATATGGTTCGGCGTAGGGATACATAATTTGTTCTAGTAACTTTTCAAAGCCGTTATCTGTCAGCTGTGAGCTGTCAGTCAGCACCAAAGAAGCCATGGGGCTACTGTAGTTTTGACCTAGTTTTACCCACTGTATCGTCATGTGGAACAGACGTGTTTTGAACTATCGTCATAAAATTGATATTATCAACACGTTTGAGTGTTAAATGGTATAACAAACAATACATATTTATTTAAATAAATATCAACAAGTGAACAAGTATTTTTCTTAAAGTAACATCTTATCAATGCTATTCAATATGACATAGCCGAAAGACGACACGAGAGCTTTCCGTGCAACACCTTTACGTAGGATAGGAAAAGAGGACGGCGAACGACTCGTAACAAATAGAGCCCAGCCCGTGGTTTGTTACAACCTGCTTCAGTGGCCGCATAGCTCAAGGCGTTACTCTCGTGTTGGATTAGACTGCACTGAGGGTGGTTTTTCCTAAAAAATTTCAACTTTTCTTCCAAACAAATGCGAGTGCATGTCTTCTAAATTATGCTTTCCGAACCCTTGACCCATGTAATTAGTACCTAGGCATATAACCTGAATGGGTAGTAAGACACAGTGCGGAAAAAATTAAAAAAGTTTGCAAAATGATCATCCATCCATTTCTTGTGTAGATTACAAATCTAGTAACAGTCAGTATTCATTAAATATATGCCTTTACTTTTGGCTTAAGAAATTGTTTATGCATAACTTCAAAAACAACAAAAAAAGGGAGTATTATATTTATCGCCATCGTGTATCTTCACTCAAAAAAAGGCCTCGTGGTGTAATGGTCAGTTCACCTGACTTTGAGCCTTGGGGACCCGGGCTCGATTCCCTGCTGGTACTTTGAGTATTTTTCACTAAAGGAGAATTATCCCATTTGTCACCAAGGGTTAGTGAATTAGGGTTAAGTTAGGTTTAAGACTCACATCGGTCCACACTTCCATATTTACTGTCAACATGTCATCTTATAGCGGGTACGAGGTGTAGACAACCTCCTGTGATGCACCCTGGATAACGTTCTGTGCTACCAGAGTGGCTAATAGTCTACATACAGGGGACCGAACTGGATGTCATGTCCTTCCCGGTCAGTAATACCATACGTTTAAAAAAAATTAAAAAGTCCATTGCTCAGCTAAAGATGGTTAGAACTACAGCCGTCAAGTTATTTCTTATTATTATTATTATTATTATTATTATTATTATTATTATTATTATTATTATTATTAGCACCGTGTCTTACTAACCGTTCGGGTTATACGCACTTAAACTAATGAGTAATGGTAGGGTGATAGTGAGATAAAGTTGTGATTAATACACGTCTTGTCAGAGGTGAAGGAAGGGTTTGGCAATCAGATAAATCTGTGCCAGGACTGAGGATTGAACCCCGGACAGCACAGAAGTCCGACACCTTACACCTAGACCACCAGGTCATCTTTTTTACTACCGTTTTATCTGTCAGAAAAAGGTTAATGTTACAGTGGACCACCTATACATAATCCTGCCTGCTGTTTGTAGGATATTTAACTCTAGCATTATCCACAAGAACCGTAACTTAATCCTCAACAACCTTCCTATACCTCTGGATTCAGGAAACACATAAATGCCCGTCTCATGTTACTAAAATACTTCCGGTTTTGTTTTTTGTTGTTGTTGTTTATCTCTCAGTGCGTGAAGCAGCTTTAGTTTTATCAGATTTCACTGTGAAGAGAAGGAAGGGAAATAACGTTTTTTATGAGCTTTCACCCTCTTCACCCCTTAAACTCAACCCTCCTCTTCTCCCTCCTAATACTCAACCCTCTATCACACCGAGACAGGTTTCTGTAACTTTACGTGAGACCGCACCTCAGCCCGTTTATAAAGAAAGAGAGAGAGAGAAGTTGTCTCTTGTAAAGTGATAGCTTTCGTGTCGTGCAAAACAGTTTCTCCTAGAAAAGGTTTCAATAGGCAGCCTGCTCGACACTTTAGTTCGGTGGTAGCGCATCTGCCTACCAAGTTAGGGGTATCATGTTCTAGAAATAAGAGTTTTTAAGTAAGTTTTGGGCTGATATAATTTGTTTGTTTGGAAAGCGATAGCTAAATATAAATTGTAAGAAAAGTCATCTTCCAATTATTTTCTACTAGCAATCCCGCACGGCACTGCCCGTGACCCATTGTGGTATAAGAATTATATAAGGCCCCCC
>CABFVZ010002075.1:61257-86463 GCA_902151445.1 Timema monikensis | reverse complement strand
AGCACCGCATCTTACTACCCGTTCGGGTTATACGCACTTACGCTAATGTGTAATGGTAGGGTGATTGTGAGATGAAATGAAGGACCTACAGTTTAACGTGGAATCCGAACCACGGTGGAAGCCTGGCATTCCCCACATTCACAAGATGTCTTGTCAGAGGTGAAGGAAGGGTTTGGTAATCAGATAAATCTGTGCCGGGACCGAGGATCGAACCCCGGCCGCCAGCATAGAAGTCTGACACCTTACCCCTAGACCGCCAGGTCACCTATTGACGCATAGTAAAAGAGAAAGCTGTAAATTCTACACCAGCGGCGAGCGGGTTGCCTGGAACAGGGGATGTGTTGACTCTTGTTTCATCAGTTCTGTGTGACGATGTGATCACGTGAGGCTCTAAATTAATTAGATATTCAATTTAAATATATGTTAAATTCCCCAAGTGTTGTCTTGTTTTTCCATGTATGTATATATTGTGTATATGTTTTATATGTAGCATATTTTGAGATTAAAGATTTATAGTGTAGCTATCAGATGGCTAGATACTAAAAAAAAAAAAAATTGGTTCGAATTTTGAATATTTTTAACTTGTTTTGTTATCTCTTGAAATCTGAATTATAAATGTTTTACTATAATAATAATAATAATAATAATACAATCGTATATCACTCGTGCAAATTAAATTAATAATAAATTGGTGGTCGAATGTTCCCCCAAATAACAAAATATATTAGTTCATTTTGTTTATTTCTAAAATGCGTATATACATTAGCAGTTTCTTTCTTTCTATAAACGTACTTAATGATATTAACCAAACCTGCTTCGGTGACCTCATGGTCTGACGCGCTACGCTCGTGTTGGACTAGACTGCCGATTACTGGAATATTATGGTTCAATACCGGTCGGGTGTACTGAGGGATGTTTTTTCTAAATGGTTTCCCACTCTCTCTCTCTCTCTCCATGCAAATGCGGGAGCATTTCCTCTAAATATAACCTTACTCATCTCCAATACCATTAACTTAGCTAGTAAATGAGCGTGGAACCTGAACTGATACTAAGAGGCGGAGGAATATATAAGTTTATAACTTTTATTTATAATAGAAGGCATATTAATTCTAGTTGTAGTTGAAGAAATGTTGACATATTGGAATATTGATATATTTATTCCTTTATTACGCACACCTGTACAACCCAAGAACACTATACACTGCGCTAATATATTTTGCACCGCGTAGGCTTACTACCCGTCTAGGCCGTCCGTATATTTCTACCCCTGTCCCCACGCCTTACTACCCGTTCGGATTAAACGCATTATTACATGGTGTCTACTCAACTTGATCAATGAAACTGTAACGGGCTAGACCTCAAAATATGAATATTAATTGCTTGAAGCCAGTCATCAAGAGTTTAGTACTGATATACTGTTGCTGCATACTAGACTTTTAACACATATTTACTTTGTTTACATACCCACTTGGTGGAATCTTCCTCAAAGACCCCTGCCCCATCAGAAGAGGCGCCGCTTGGATAGTGACTGACCGCGCCTATAGACAATGTTACACCGCTCTCATCAGAGTCCGCGAGTCGACTGAAAGACGAAAGCAGTTCCGCAGCTGTTAGCTCAACGAGTCGACCTTCTAGAAGTTAATGGAATTTTACCCCACTCCTCCTTGCTGGTCGCTGCATCATACCGGGCTGGGGACACTATATATTCTCCGGCTCGCTTGGGAAAGACACGACCGGCATCTCCAATACTCTACGGAACGGACGTCTCGCATCGAAGAATCTAGCATTTATCGGTGAACATGCTTGATAGGAGGAAGTAACAAGGACTGATATATACGATGGAGGAATTAGTAGCCTATGTCTTGGCTAGGCCTAGGAATTAATTATTAGTTATTTAGGAAAAGTTAGTTTAGAATCCAAACCTGCTTAGTTATGTTAAGTTTGTATCCTTCCATGTTTATTAGGGCTTCAGGTCATGGCGCCTCACGCATATCTCTAGCTGAGTCCTAGGGCCAGCAGCTTAGTGGGAATGTATCCCGCGTCATACACTGTGTGACCATTTCTATCTCTGAGGTAGCTAGCTGGGATAGCGATAGTTCTGGTTGTTTGAGTGCCTGGGTATGATACCTAGTTGGGTATATTAGTTTATGCGGAACTCCGGTGAGAGTTAAACCTGTGGGCCACCTTTGCCCGTCTGGCTTGGCTCGTGGTATTGTATTACTTGTATTCCTTTATACTCCGGTTGGGGTGTTCAACTTGTGGGCCGCTTCTGCCCCTCAGGCACGGCTCGTGTAATTATTACTTCGTATGATTTTATCCTATTGATCTCCTGTTGGGGGCTCAACATGTGGGGGCGCAACTGCCACTCCTGCATGGCCCGTAGTTTTAAATATTTTTTCTTGTGAGCAAACTTTGCCCATCAGATGAGGTCTTCTCTTGGTTTCTGTACCAGTGGTGCTCATGATAACCGAACTAGAACTTGGCCAATACATTCGCTTGTTGGATGTACACGGTCAAAGCATGATGTTAATGGATGGTTTTTAGCTTTGTCATCTGACCTAGAACATCCATTAGGCACTTCACGCCCCTTGCTGACCTTTATATATATAGCTACCAGATATCTAACTAATGCTTATAGAAAGTACTCATCGAGAGATTATGTGCCAATGATATTCCATGTACTTCGTTTAATTAAATCATATTATTCTAACTTTGTACAAGTGCATGAATCTCCTATATTTAAGATTCCTGACTTTTTCCCTGATTTTCCCTGATCATTTCCAAAAATTCCCGACTATAAAGTATGTCACATCCTTCTAACTCCCCCCCTCTTTCCCACTCATTTTTCTATTAGGTAATCTTTTTAATGAATAATTTTTAAAATTTAAATAAGCATTTTTTTTAAATTTGTATTATCATTGTTTACTAGGAATTATAAAATATATTACACAGCTACAAACCAAAAACTACAGTTTGAATAACATTATTATTTACTGATTTAATGATTGTTATATTTCATATTTTGAGTAAAACAATATTTTCCTGGATTTTTATTGTAATTTACCAAATTCCCGTTTTCCTCGATTTTCCCGGAAGCTAGACACCTTGTTATTATTCATATATGATAGGTATAAGGTATAATTTATACGAAATGTAGCTACATTTGCGTGGAGGAAAAGTGGGGAAATAAACTACCATCAGTGCACCCAGGAAGATATAAAACCCCAACATTTTACATCGCTATCCAACCATAAGAAGTGACCTTGATGTTGACAACACGTGACCACAAGAGCGGTCTATCCTCATTTAACTACATTAATATACTAGGGATGAGTAAGGTAGACTTCAGATAAATTATACCCACATTTGTGTGAAGATATTCTTGGGTAAACAGATTTTTTTCCAAGCCATCTTAGTAATACCGAGTCCGGCAGCTTAGCTCGGTCGGTAACGTGTTTGTCTTCCGAGTTAAAGGTCCCGAGTTTGATTCCCGTAATGACCGAAAAATGTATAATTGGTGAAATATGGGTTTTCCCTTTCACAGTGATAAATCAACGGCGGGGGGAGGCCTTGATGTTGTGTCTGTTTTAGATTTAAGTTAGTTAATCAGTCGTATGCTGATATAATTTTTAGTCAGTTCAGAAAGTGCACGTTAAATACCTACAATAAATTAGGTAAATGAAAAAGTAGTACCGGACGGGATTCAAACATCAGTCTCCCAGCCAATGGCAAACCATGACTTTGTTTACCTTACCCCTTGTACTGATTATTTAATTAATACGTAGCTTATGAATGTGTTTCTCTAATATTCCAAAGGACCCGCCTACTGCAAACGTCCAGAAATCCCGCGTTATTCAAGGACAGGGAAGGGATTGAGATTTCAAAATATGGTCGACACCGAATGGAGGAGAAAAGTAGCAAAATTTATCCCAAGGATTAAATACTTACCTTTAATTTTAAGTTTTATAATTTTAAAATATTCATAAAGTAAAATGAGCTCATTTTCAAAAAATTTCCACGGGAAATGTCACACATTTTTAATATCAAAGTAATCAACATAATCATAATAATCATCATCATCAACTGTTTCCAGCCTATGGCCGGGTCACTTTAGTAAAATACCTCAATCTCCCTCTATCCTTCCATTATTCTTCCTCCTACACTCACTTCCTCTCTCCTCCTCTCGCCTGCACACTTGTTATCTGTTCCTCCCATCTCTTCCTCGGTCTCTTCCCTACATACTTCATTTCCATTAATCCTCTTAGAATCCTTTCCCCTTCCATCCTCATCACATGTCCATACCATCTCATCCTTGCCTCCTCAACTATCTCATGTACCCCCTGACCCCCTTGACCGTACATCTTCATTCCTAATCCTATCTCTTCTGGTGACAACTAACATGCTCCTCAAAAAATCCATTCCCATGAACTCCACTTTAATTTTTTCTATTCTATCCAAAGTTTGATTATCAAAGTAAAAGTTGAGATATATTTATTTTTTCTCGTACAAATCAAATAATTTTTAATAAGGTCATAAGATAAAAAATGTCAATATAATTGGGAATTATTTTTTTGTGGATTTGTTACTCCAAAATTTTCCTTCCCATAATACCGCAGTGTAAAGTTACGCACCTGAAACTAGACAGAACCCTTAAATATTCTAAGATTCCAATAACGTCCGATTCTATTATCTCATTTTGATCCTATATTTCCAGAGATTTTTTTCCCCAATCCCTTTAAATAGAACCTTCTTTTAACGGTAAGCTACCGTTCTAAAAAGGACACGGTGATAGTCTTAAAAAAAAAAAAAGTACTCCCTTTACGCAACCATTTCTTCAGATAAAGCAGATGAGATGGCTTTACTGTCGACGCAATTACTGTCTCAGCCACAGAGGTTTCTTTTTCCGATATAGTAGACGGCTGGAAACAGCTCGCAAAGAAAGAAAGAAAGAGAAATGTAAAATCACATAGGGTAGAAGTTTATAAACTTTCGTCTTTAGGAAGAATAAAAAGAAAGAGTAAAGTTCTTTTTTAAAAGTACAGGGTGGAGAAAGGCCATCTTATAAGGGTGGAGACGAAACAAATTGGCCGATTAATAACTTGAAAAGTAAATATTCATTAGCTAAATAAATGCAAACTACACACTACACTTTTTAAAGATAATGCCACTTAAGTGAGCTCCCCCGGACGTCCGACAAACCTCAGCTCGTTGTCCATCACTTTCCTCAGCATTGATCATCTAATTGTTTCTGCCCCACCCTGTATATTATACTATAGATCAGGTATATCAAACCTGCAGCCCGACATATTATTTGCGGCCAGTGGAGCCTTTCTTGAAACAACATCCACTGCGTCCCCATTCATCTATTTATTTTTAACGTTGCATAAATACATAGTTTTAGAAAAATTTATTACAATTGTAAATTGACAATTAATGGGGTATGTCTAGAAAGTAAAGTTGGTATACCAGATCTGTATTGATTAGACTTTCACACCAAATACGTGCAATACTTCGTTAGGGTTGTTTACTTATGAAAAGGAATAAACTTGCGCTTAACGGTTGTTTGTGTACAAAATGTAACTTTTTTTTATGGCATTTAAAATAAAGTCTAAATTGTGATATTGATAGCTTACCCTACAAGGTGATGAGACCTGTCTCATTTATGTACATATACATACAGTAAGACCCCATTAGACCGAACACCGGTAGTCCGAACACACTTTACGGGAAACGGCTAAGAAGCTCAAAGTTAAAAGAGAATATTGTAAAAAAAACAGTGATATCTGATAATAAATGCTCAATATTTAAATGTTGTAGTCAACACAATGTGTTTTCCTGTAACTAAAAATAATGACAGTACATAATCATGTGATATACATCAGTTAAATAAATTAAAAGTAGATTTAAACTCATTCAAATGTAAGTTAAAATTCATAAAAATACTGTATCTTTGTATTCTCCCGGTTAATCCGAACAAGCCTCGATCCCGGTTAGTTCTAGTAGGTTCTAGTTTATTGTTATTATTACTAAACTTAGAAAGTATTATTATTATTATTATTATTATTATTATTATTATTATTATTAGCACCGCGTCTTACTACCCATTCGGGTTATACGCACTTACACTAATGTGTAATGGTAGGGAGATTGTGAGATGAAATGAAGGACCTACAGTTTAACGTGGAATCCGAACCACGGTGGAGACCTGGCATTCCCCACATTCACAAGATGTTCGGGCTAGAGCCGAAGCCATTTTACCAATCGGTCTAAAACTTGGTATCTATAGTTTACCTAAAGTTCCACAAAGACATTTTTAGAACTAGATATTTAACTTTAAAATTAAGGCCAGTCTACTGAAGGACAAAAAGAGAAAAAATCAATTAACTCGAAATATGTTTTATTTTGATTAAATCTTGTAGCTAGACATTGTTAAGCACTATAAAAAAAATGGAAATTTTCATTTTCCTAAGAAAATAACTCCAGGATACTTTACCTAAGAAGAAATCTCCAATGTTGATCACATCTCCTCCACTATTTGAGATAGTAAATAACTCATCAGTCTAAAATTGTAGTACTATTAATATACAAATATTTTAGTCTGGAATATATTTTTATAAAACTAATAATTTTTAGCCATATATATAGCTTTTAATTATATTTTTTTTAGCACTTTAAAATGTGAAATTGATTGCTAAGCGATGTTAGTATGAGATGTTGCTCTTTTATCAATGTTTCTGTAACGGTGTATACTATTTAATTACCTCTTTGGTGGATATAAATAACCTATAAGTTTAAAAAGTTAACAAGTGATAATATGTGCAGAACATTAAAAATAAATTATGAATTTTTTTAACTAGTATAAAAAGTAAATATAGACCCACCTCAGTGGTGCACTAAGAATTTTTTTTTTCCAAAACTGTTTTCCAATCTACCTACACGCAAATGCGGGTACATTTCCTTTAAATTCAACCTTACTCATTCTTAACTTTAGCGTAAAACAGTTTGTAAATAAGCGTAGAAGACGAACGTGTAGTAAGACGCGGTGCCAAAAAGAAAAAATGTAAAAAATACTAGTTCGTATTTTTTTATAAACAACTCTAAGACAAGGTAAAAAGAAAGGTACAAGACATTACAGGTGTTAAGTTACAAAATAAACTAGACAGAGATAAAAGCATTAAGATGTAGAAAGTGTAGAAGACGTCTAGGGAATCTTGATTACACCAGTGAGGACATAGTGTTCTGGCGGGTAGCCTATATTACAGATGTTGGGTGGGAAAGGAATGTACAGTGGGATTCTGGTAATAAGAACCTTTTAAAAAATACACACATATATTTTTACGGTCAACATCGTTCAAATTTTACCATAAAATTAGGTTTTATTTTATAGCACCGCGTCTTACTACCCGTTCGCGTTACACGCCTATGCACTAATTACACTAATGGGTTAGAGATTAGGAAGGATTAATTTAGAGGAAATTCAACCGCATTTGCGTGGAAGGACAGTGGAAAACCATTTAGTAATAAACCTCCATATTTGCACTCTACCAGAATCGAGACCCGATATCCCCATCTTTGGCAGTCTAGTCCAACACGAAAGTAGCGCGTTATACCACTTTTATAGGTATTGATATCTATTAAAAGTGAAAGCTGCAGTTCATATGAAATGATGTATGAACATACGAAAATAGCTGATAACTGTCAAATAACGTTGTGTTTTTTTTTTACATTTATTTGAAGTATTTAACGTACACTTTTTGAACCGACTGATTATATCAGCACGTGAGAATTTCTATGAGCGAGAGCGAAAGGGCCTACCAGTTTTGCCGGGGAAAGTTTTTTAACATACCATACAGGGTTCTTTTATATGTCCACAATCGACATGGGACTGACAGCTTTACTTTCCCCCAGAAGGAAGTTATGCTACGGATTGTTATCGCTCTAGAAAAATCCGTCGACCCTGGCTGTGTTTGAACCCACGAACATCGAGTCCTGAGGCGAGAGCACTTTAACCCGAGACAAGATAGGTTGAAGTATCATCAACTATCCAAACTTATGTCCAATGGATATCATCTCTGAGGGAACCGCGTGGCTACTGTTGGAGAAACAGCGTTGTCATTCTCTCGTTTTCGTGTGGTCAACCTCCCTTCAAATAAAATACAAGTTTGGCAACGCTGGTTGGTCGAGGTTGCCAGTAGATCCTTCTTACCCCAGCACACCACCTTCAGACCTAACTGAGAGCGAGGAGATTTGGCCAGTAGTTCTTTATTACCCCAGCACACCACCTTCCCACATAACTGAGAGCGAGGAGATTTGGCCAGTAGCTCCTTCATACCCCAGCACACCACCTTCAGACATAACTGATGAGCGAGGAGATTTGGCCAGTAGCTCCTTCTTACCCCAGCACACCACCTTCAGACATAATTGAGAGCGAGGAGATTTGGCCAGTAGCTACTTCTTACCCCAGCACACCACCTTCAGACATAACCGAGAGCGAGGAGATTTGGCCAGTAGCTCCTTCTTACCTACTTTCCCAATTAATCCCCTGGTTATTTGGAAATGTACTATTTCTACCCTTGTTCTCCATTCGTAAGGTGGAAAAAATTCGCTCATAGCCCGAAAGTCCCGTAGGTACTCTTTGGACTAATTGCTTGCGATCTTATTTTATTTTAACCTTGCCCTCTTTATATTTCCTTCTTGCCCTTTAATCGTGCTGTTTGCCATCTCTAACTTATTTTACCAATTACAAGCACTTAACAAGACCCAGATAATCCGAGGAAGCTTTTGTTTGCTACAAGGGAGGCTGAAAAAAAAAGAAGAGTAATGGCCAGGACAAATTAATTAAAGCATTTTTATTATTTTTTTAAAAAAAAAGTGTACCTATAGGCTCGTTAAAAGGATTGCTTGTATAATTTAAAGGAGGTTATCAAAGGAGAGAATGGATTAAGGAACATATCAAACCCGAAAATTAATCTTTAGGTTAAGTACGAATGTTATAGCCGATGACGATTTAGTTTTAAATAAATTATCTCTGCAGGAAAAGGTATAGGTTTTGTAATAATTCAAGTTTCGTATTTTTTCCTTTATAAATATAATGTTAATAAAATCTTGTATATTATTATTATTATTATTATTAGCACCGTGTCTTACTACCCGTTCAGGTTACACGCACCTACGCTTTTGTATAATGGTAGAGTTATTGTGAGATGAAATGGAGGACCTACAGTTTAACGTGGGATCCGAACCACGGTGGAGGCCTGGCATTCCACACATTCTCAAGTTGTGATTAATACACGTCTTGTCAGAGGTGAAGGAAGGGTTTGGTAATCAAATAAATATGTGCCGGGACCGAAGATGGAACCCCGGGCTCCTAGCACCAAAGTCTAACACCTTACCCATAGACCTAAAATCTAGTATAACTTTTTTTTTTTTTTTTGCCGTATGCCACCAGGGTTAGTCGAATTGACATTCCTGATTTTCTCCTGGCAATGGCGGATATGCAACCGTCTTATGGGGTTGGCCCATCTTGTAGGTGGAGTTACTTCGTCCCAGTGAGATGATTATGTTGATAATTATGTTGGGACAGTAGAATCCCTAAATCTAACTTAAGTCTAACTAACCATACCATGGCAACTATAGGAACAATTCACCTGCGGGGAAAATATTTATGGTACCTCCAGTAGTCAAACCCGGGACCTCTAGATTTTTTTTAGCACCACGTTTTACTATCTGTTCCAGTTATACGCTTGTGTACAAATTAAACTAATGGTTTTAGGGATTTGTAAAGCTATATTTAGAGAAATTTACCCACATATGCGTGGAGGGAGATTAGAAAACCATTTAGGAAACACCTCCCTACATACACCCGACAGAGATTCAAACCTCAATCTACCCGTCAACTGCAGTATAGACAACTGCAATAGTAGCGTCTTAGACCATGCGGCCACTGAATATGTTAGCAAATAACTAACTTGAATTAATAAAAACTAGCAAATCAAATACATTAACATTATATTTCATCTTTCTTCTTCTTAAGTCAACAACGCGATGTTTGGTTTGATGTGGTGTATCTATCCGGAGCTGGGCATGCAGTCATCGCTTCGGCTGGTTAGTGCCGCCTGCACCATCTGGTAGAAAGCCCATGTACTACGGAAGTTCATAAAGTGTGCTGTTTCCCCTTTGCCTTCCACACTTGGTTTCTATGAGCGAAAGTAAAAGGAACTACTAATTTTAGCGGGAATGGTATTCCCACAAACCTCCCAGAGGAAGTTGTGCTACAGATTTGTATCGTTCAAGAAAAATCAGTTGACCTCTGCTGGGTTTGAACCTACAAACATCGGGTCCTGTGGTGAGTACTTTACACCAAGACCACTGAGGTGTATCTATTTAAACTATGCCTATGTAAATAAAAAGCTTTCTTCAATTAATAAGCTAAATTATTATTATTATATTTATTATGCTAAACGCAAAATAAATCGAGTATGGAAAATCAGTTTAGAAAAAAAAAAGTATAAATGTATGAACGTGTGTTATGAGTTCTGTAATACTTGCTGATGTGGAGATATGTTTGGATGGTTAGAGGGGAACCGAGTCAAGCCGATCCGTTCCCCACCCCCTACCCCCACCTCCCCCTTTCGGTACGTCATGATAACAAGTAATGGCAACAGAGAGTACAGCTGACTAAATAAATACAATCGTGTCAAACAGTTTCGTGGTTTTGATTACTTCAGTCCGGACCAGTAAGGCCACAGTAGAGTGTTCACAGAAATAATTTTATCTGACAGCTAGAAATGTTACTGGATCTACTTCTCATAGTATAGTAATATTGCGCGTCTGGGCTATATCACTCGTAGCCCAGTAGTGGAAATATCAGCCAGTACTAATGTACCGTTGTCAAGGGGACGTACTCATGTACTAATAGTAAGTACATCTTTCCATGTCCTGATGATATGAGGTGATGGTGATAGTGAGTATGAGGGTGATAGTGAGTATGAGGGTGATAGTGAGTATGAGGGTGATAGTGAGTGTGAGGAAGTAGAAACACTTAAACCTAATTTAACTCTAATTAACCAAATCCTGGTTACCATTGGAGTAATTCCCCATTCGGGAAAAAATACCCAAGGTATCATACTGTAATCGAACCCGGGACGCCTGGACTCGTAGCCACTACACCACGGAGTCCGTTACTTCTCATAACTTATACGTCTAATCATGTGATTTGCACAAAGCCTTATTCAGGGGGGGTTTGGGGTTTCAACTCCCCTTCCCCCCCGAAATTTTATTAACAAAATATATATGGCTTAATTTATGGTTCAAACAATATCAAAATTAAGATACAAGTACAAATCAGGGGGCTGTGTTACCATAATCTTCAGAGAGCTTCTAGAGGTGTTTAATATTCATAGTTTTTTCTAGGCTCCGGAAATTGCGGGATGTGCCTACCAACTCCCGCCCCCCCTGAAAATTATTGGCTGGCTTCAACCTTGGATTTGCAGCTGTCAATTTTTGAGAGATATTATAAAAACCTAACACTAATAAAACGCCAAAAAAAGTTGACCGCGAACAGGTTGTATTGATATTTTCCCAGAAGGCTCTCTTCGTATGAGAAATTGGATTGTAAATAAGGTCGTCTTGCTTATCAAGTCGATATCCAGCAGCCCCTTCAAACGTCCCTCCCTTGTTCCCTCTTTTAATCCCAGTCACGCAAGTCTCTGTCCATAAATCCAGACGACTAACAGGAGAGACATTTGAAAAGAGCGACAAGATAGAAGAAACCTCGACGACTCTGAACGAACAAGAGAAAGTCACACACCCACCCCTTCCCACCCCCCTTTAAATTGTTTGCTATACGACTTAATTAACTTTTTTTTTATTTACTGATGTACTTGCCACGCTATCCTCCTACCTCCACTCCCCCCCTCCCTAAATTCCCCTCCCTCCCGAACCAAGGCGAATTAAGCCTACTTTAGAGAAAGTTGTTCAAGTAACTTTGTTGTAATTTATCCGACGACCGCCGCTGAGCGGAGAAATTCTCAACTTTGCACTTAACGGAGCACGAGGGAAGGAGTCTTTACGATTAAGGCGGCCATGATATTAAAAGTAGCGGCCAATTTGACGCGAGTTTTCAGTTTTGTCTTTCCCTCGGATTCACTCACTCCGCCGTTTACTTAAGGAAGTGGGGAGATGTTATTCTTGATGTCTTGCAAGGAATCATTAGGTTAATTAAATTTGTTCTAGTATTGAGTGCGGCCATACGGTGTGTAAGGCAAACTATACATTTTAGAGATCATAATTATTAATATTACCCACATCGGTGGACAGGGGATCTGAGGCATCAACATAGCTGATTTGATTCTCCAGTAACGGGAAGGTCCTTGTTTGAATACCGGCCGGGTGTACTTTTAGTATTTTCCCCAAATGATTTTCCACTATCTCTCCACACAATATCGGGTAAATTTCCTATAAACTCTATATTTCCTAAGTAGATATCGAGTAATGGGATTACAGTACAAATAAAACAAAAGTAAATTATTATTATTATTATTATTATTATTAGCACCACGTCTTACTACCCGTTCGGGTTATACGCACTTACGCTAATGTGTAATGGTAGGGTGATTGTGAGATGAAATGAAGGACCTAGAGTTTAACATGGAATCCGAACCACGGTGGAGGCCTGGCATTCCCCACATTCACAAGATGCCTTGTCAGAGGTGAAGGAAGGGTTTGGTAATCAGATAAATCTGTGCCGGGACCGAGGATTGAACCCCGGACCCCCAACACAGAAGTCAAACACCTTACCCTTAGACCGCCAGGTCACCTGACAACAAAAGTAAAGTTTTCTCCTTTAGAAATACCTATATACAACTGTTTTTCAGCGGCTTCAGTGTTTGCATGGTCTAAGACGTTAATCTCGCAATAGACTAGACTGACGATGATAGGAAAATCAGGGTTCGAATCCAGGTATGGGTGTACTGAGGGTGGTTTTTCTAAAGTGTTTTTCCACGCAAATTCGGGTACACTTGCTCTAAATTCAACCTTCCTCATCCCTAGCACATTAACGTAATCAATACATACGCGTATAGCTTGAACAAATAGTAGGACGCAGTGCTAAGAATAAAAAAAACTGTTGGAAAATAGGTTCTAGGTTTGAGTCTTTCGGGGTGAGAGTAATTATCATAAATATCTTCAAACTTAAAATTACTAAAAATAACCCGCCTCGGTGGCGTAGTTGGCTAACGCGCTAGTCGTGTTGAGCTCAACTTCTGAGGACGGGGAGATCGAGGTTCGAATCTCGGTCGGGTGAACTGGGAGTGGTTTTTCCTAAATGGGTTTCCACTCTCCCTCCACACAAATGCGGGTTCACTTCCTCTAATTCAACCTTCCCAATTCCTAATCCATTAACGTAATTAGTACTTAAAGCGTATAACCCGAACGGGTAGTAAGAGGCGGTGCTAAATAATAATACATACTAAAAATAGAATCGCCCACAAGGCGAAAAAAAAAGAAAAAAAGAATGAGGTATTGAGGTCAAAAAGCGAAAATTAAATTCCTTTTTTATCTTCAAACAAATATTTTATCGATATCATTTAGTTAACACATTTTAACTAGCTTTTTATCATCAAAAGACTTACAAACAATCTTGATTCTAGAACAACAAAACGTCTGATCTTTCAACTATCAAATAAACACAGAGAAACGAAAAAAAAAACCTTTACACATGATTATTTTTTAGACCATGAGAATCGAATTCGTAACCTTTATTTAGGTTGGCAAGCGTGGAAGTGTCAGAAGTATGTTTGACTACTAAATTGACTCAAATGATCTAAGTAATATAAGTAAGCACGAGAAAGAGGGTGTAATTTAAGAAACTCAACCAATAGATAATTAGAGTATTTAAAATCATTTAGTTGAAAAACATTTACATTGAAGCCGATCAAATCAATGATAACTATATCAGAGACAAGCATACTAACCGCTCTCATAGCCTTGCAGGCTCGTAACTTTAACTACAGTCAAATTTTCATAGGAAGACACTTTTATAAAATACAAACCTTTTTGATGCCTATATTTATACCACTATTATATTATTAAGGTGATTACGTTGATATTAATCACCACAAAACTCGATGTTCGTGGGTTCTAACCCAGCTGAGCATGACTTTTTTTTTTAGAAATAAAAATCCGTAGCACAACTTCCTTCGGAGGGTCAGTAAAGCCGTCGGTCCCATGTCGATTGTGTCAAGTAAAATAACCCTTGAAGGTATGTGGAAATACCTATCCCGACCAAATTGGTAGGCCCTTTTGCTCTTGCTCATAGAAATTCTAGTGTGCTTATAAAATAAGTCAGTTTATAAAGTGCGCGTTAAATACTACAAATAAATAAATATATACATATATATGTATATAGTATATTAAAATGTGACAGCTAATTATTATATGACTTGAAAGTAGATTTAGTAGCTTTTATAACTGTTCTATTAAAAGAAGACTGTAAACATCCAAAATGACAACAAAAAACTATAGAAAAAGTTTCCACAAGAAAGGGAGTATGAATAGAATTTACGAAAACATGAACATTGCAATCGATATAACAAAAAAAACTGTCGCGATTTGTCATCAAAACCGGAGCCCTGGTAATAATCATTAACTCTTTTAATTAAACTCATTAAGAGAGTGCATAACATGCCAATAAACTCTGTGATACAGTCGGCTCGAAATAGTAAGTTTACATCAAAACTATTGCACGTGGACCATTTCTGATAAAATATTAATGGAGATAAAGAGTTATTAGAAGTTCTTAATACTGAGCATTGTTGAAATATTAAATTATATTTGGATAGAAACTGCGTTGAAAAGGCCGTTTTTTTGACCATTTTAGAATGTCTTCACAGATAAGCACTGTGGACAAATCTTCATTCTGTCATAACAGGGACATACTGTAGTTATTAACAAGAAACTTTGTCGCTTTGTCCCCCATCGTCACCACGGAAAATGTCGAGTAATCATTCAAATACGAATGCACTGCACACATTTCTGTCATATCGTAGGTGTTTTCTTTTCCCTTTCACCCCCAAACCTCGCGCGAGCTGGGAGACGAGATTAGACTGCCATGATTCTATTGAGCCAGCCACGATCAGGATAGCTGAGTACCCCTGACATATTGGAGATAGGTCGCCCGCACAATATATTTGCTAAGCAGATTGTAGCCACATATTTATAAGGCGCGAAGCAGTTCATACTCTATAAATATCATAGTAAACAAAGTATTTAACGTGTACTTTCTAAACCGAATGCTGCCGAAGGTTAGAGAAACTTCTAGATAGTAAACACCTCCAGAAGCTATCTGAAGTGTTTTTTTTATATCAACATAGCCCCTTAGGTGATGGTTAGAAAAATTTATAAATCTCATTATATTAAACACCTCTAGAAGTTCTCTGAAGTGGTTTATATGTTAACACAGACCCCTAATTTGTACTTGTATCTTATTATTGATATTGTTCGAACTATAGATAAAGTCATATATTTGTTCACAAAATTTCGGAGAGGGAGGGGGGGTTGAACCCACCCCAGCTACGACCTTGCCGCCATAGGGTATGCGTGTGACTAACCTGAGGTATCCGAACAGCTCTCAAGCGAAAATTGACAAAATGACAAGAGAACCAAACGTGACGGAGAATTTTCGAGATGACGGAAGGAAATTTTCGCCTTTGATTGATTACCTGCCATTTTATCATTTTGGGAAATTTTATCTTGGGGTGTACATGAAACTAAGTCGTGGTCAAGGGGTACAATCTAAAAAAAAAAGGTTGAGAACCACTGCATTAACTTAAATTTAGTGCAGACACAAAATCCAGCCGCCCAGCCGTTAATTCAACAACGTAAAAGGGGAAAACCCCACAAATCTACTTTCACCATGAAAGTTTCACGTATTAATAGGTCATTTTATGTGATCTACAGCTGTCACTTTTGATATATAGCAAAGTGTTATCAATTTTTGTCGCAAAAGTTTTGTTTTCTATTTTATAAAAGGCCCTTTCGATGAAAATTTACAGTACATGACTTTTCAACCTCATACTTATTCACTTTAATTCTAGCACTAGTATAAAAAGTAATAAAAGTAGCAAGAAAACTAGTTATATTTCTTTCGTAAAAAAAAAATATATACCACAACCCTTTTCTCCTTCGACGTCCCTCTCTCCCCCTCCTCGGACAAGAGAGGCTGGGGTCACAGACATCCTCCTTCTGCAGTCATGCTCAGTGTTTTATGAGTTCTTCAAAATGGCAGAAGCGAGCGGACTTCAGCGATCCTAAAAATAGACGGGCGAGCTCATGCCCAAGTCAAAATGGGCTCACGGCCAACACAAAGCTGCTTCAGGGAAGACGTAGTTACTATTCGTAAGGAAAACATTGACCTCGTCAAAAGTCCACTATTCCAATGGAATAAAATGTATTGATCCACTTCTGTAGCCACATGATCTAACGCGCTACTCTTGTAGTAGACTAGACTGTCTGTGACGGGGAGATCAAGTTTCGAATAATGGTAGGGTGTATTGGGGTGGTTTTCCACTCTCTCTCTCTCTCTCTCTCTCTTCACGCAATTGCGGATACACTTACTCTAAATATAACCTTCCTAGTCCCTTAAATCAATAGCGTAATTAGTACATAAGCGTATAATTTGAACGGGTAGTAAGACGCGGTGCTACAAATAAGAGACTAGAAAAACCACGACTGGATAAAGACCACGTTGTTTTGTGCCGGCCATGACACTACAGTAGCCCCATGGCTTCTTTGGTGCTGACTGACAGCTCACAGCTGACGGCTTTGAAAAGTTACCAGACCAAATTATGTATCCCTACGCCGAACCAAATGATCTGAAAAAGCATATGTTTAGCAGCTGTCATTTCTGACAGTCAAAATTTTAGGTATATACCTAATGTTGACTGTCAGAAGTGAGCTGTGAGCTGTCAGTCAGCACCAAAGAAACAACGGGGCTACTGAAGTTGCTCTACAATTTCTTGTCATTCATTTTCTTCATTCATATACAGTACTTAAAGTTTTAAGGATGTAATTTACAAAATCCATCCATATTTTATATTTTTGAATAACCTTGATATTTTGATAGTTAAGTTTTCGAGATATTTTTCATACTGAAATAAAATAGACAATTCATAAAAAAAACTCCTCTCAAAATAAATAAAAATGCAAATAACAGTTTGGTTGAGATGAGAAAAAAAACCACTTGTAAATGAAAGCAAACATCAAAACAGCTTTCACGAGAAAACGGCATAAAAGGCACGAAAAAAATAAGAAGGCTTGAATATTTTTTTAAGAGAATTCGCGTTAATTACCAGACTAATTAATTACTCCTCTAATTGCTCATTTATCTTAAGGCTTCATTCATTAAGTTGAAGAGGATGAGAGATTTGTTCTGCTTCGAGCCCACTAAACAATTTATTTCCACTTCTAAATATTCCTAAGATTTTTTTTTATTTGGCTACTTCATCTCTTCTCCTTCCTTTACACACCCTTCCTCTATTCCTAAATCCTCTCCCCGAAAAATAAAACTGTACAGTCTTTCAACGACCTTATACCTCTGTGTTAGATTGTAAAGCCCCCGGGTAGCTAGCTAACATCCCCACCCCATCGTCCAAAACTCTGCCCCGAAATCCAGATAAATTACAGTCCCTCGTCCCTTCTTCGGTGCCACCCACCACCCTCTGACAAACTAATGCAGGGTATGGGGCCCTGTCCTTGCACCCGGCTTTACTGATGTTGTTGCGGCGCTAATTACCAAAAATATTCCTCGATTCTTTGTAGATTGTGTAGCCCTTGTTTATCACGGAACAAAAATTATGTAAGTTTCCTTCCTTAGATACACGTGGAAGTAAAACCAGTTAAGTGCCGTGGAATGTGAATACAAACAACATACAAAAATACCAAAATGCAAACAAACAAAAATACAAACATATAAACATACAGAAATACAAACATACAAAAATACAGAAATACAAACATACAAAAATACAGAAATACAAACATACAAAAATACAGACAAACATACAAAAATACAGACAAACATACAAAAATACAGACAAACATACAAAAATACAGACAAACATACAAAAATACAGACAAACATACAAAAATACAGACAAACATACAAAAATACAGACAAACAAAACTACATACATACATACACACAAAAATACAAACATACAGAAATACAAACAAACATACAAAAATACAAACATACATACAAAAATACAGATAAACAAAAATACTAATATACAACAAAACTACATACATACATACATACATACACACACACACACATACATACATAATCACATCGTTCCCCTATAGGATAGGCAAGTAATTGTACATATAGCACAAAAAACAACTCCGTACTTAATCCATCCTCACTAATTTTCTCCACACTTCCCTGTCCTCGCATTCTCCCTTCGTTCCAACAACAGCCATACACAGAGTCATACATGCTCTTTTATTATTAAATAACTTAATGCTTCTCTTTTTCATACATTTGTCTACAACATTTAACCACGTCTTACATGACCTACCCCTTCCTTTAGATCCACACACTCTACCTTCATATATTTCCTTCATCACTCAATCCACACTCATCCTCTCAACATACTCAAACCAACATAACACGCTTCTTTCACATTGACCTATTAGATTCTCTTTCAAACCACACTCCTTCAGCACCCATTCATTACTGGTTGTGAAACGTGAATAACAAATGAATACAGTACTACCCACATAGTAAGTGCTGTGCATAAAGACTAAGAACGGTATGCAAGAAGGCCACCAAGTGTAAGTGGTGCGTTAGTGTAGTCCCGAGCACAATCACTAGGTCGGGGATAGGCAAGCTATGGCCCGCAGTCCAAATGCGGCCCTCCGGATAAATAATATTTAAATGTGTTGCGTTGTGGAACAGTTTCTTCTCAACATTATAAAGTGTAATATCTTTATTACGTAACACATGAGCGGAGAGTGGGTACATCAGTAACATCAAGTAGACCTTAGAGATCTACCTTACCGGCCCCCTCGTCCCCTCTCAACTTGGTTTATGGACGACACCTTAGTAAAAAGAACCTTCTCTGGAAATTAAAAATATCTATTATAAATTCTTGTATGCGTTTATAATACCAAGCAATATATTCTGCAGTTGTTTACCATTGACTGGTGATGTTTATAATACCAAGCAATATATTCTGCAGTTGTTTACCATTGACTGGTGATGTTTATTTCCTCACCCCTAAAATGAATATAATTATATTTGTATATTAATATTGACTACTGGTGATTCTCAAATAAGTTAAGTAATTGTGTTCTAAAATATCATGGAAAAAACTGTTTATAAAACTGCATGAAAACAATGGAATTAATAAGTTATGTATTTTTATCTCCTTTTACCAGAGCAATTCTCATCTTTAACAATTATTAATTAATTAATTATTTACGCAGCTCATTCTCCTGAGAAAGAAGAAAATTAAAACAAGGGAGTAAAGAATAAACATGGTAGTAAAATTTCGTTTTAATAAAAGTAATTAATTAATTATTATTATTAAACAAAATTAGGCATGAAAATAAACTTCTACCATATGAGACCAAGGAATACACAAGGAAAAATTTAATTATAGTCTCAATTTTGAAAATAGAA
Source organism: Timema monikensis (assembly GCA_902151445.1). Classification (NCBI taxonomy): domain Eukaryota; kingdom Metazoa; phylum Arthropoda; class Insecta; order Phasmatodea; family Timematidae; genus Timema; species Timema monikensis. The sequence continues at coordinate 66,779 of CABFVZ010002075.1, read as the reverse complement.
CAATAAAAACAAAGTTAATTCAGAAATCAAGAAAATAAGGTATTAAGGTAACCTGGCGGTCCAAGGGTAAGTTGTCAGACTTCTGTGTTGGGGGTCCGGGGTTCAATCCTCGGTCCCGGTACAGATTTATCTGATTACCAAACCTTTCCTTCATCTCTGACAAGACGTGTATTAATCACAACTTGTGAATGTGTAGAATGCCAGGCCTACCACCGTGGTTCGGATCCCACGTTAAACTGTAGTTCCTCCATTTCATCTCACGATCACCCTACCATTACACATTAGCGTAAGTGCGTATAACCCGAACGGGTAGTAAGACGCGATGATGATGATGATAATAATAATAATAATTATAATAATAATAATAAGGTATCACCATCAGCTTAAGTTTTAAATGCTCAATTTAAAATAAGGTTTCGTGAGATAATAGAAATTCTTTGTTACAGATTTATTGAAAGATGCTGCTAACGTTGGGGTTATTCCAAGGGTTGAAAAAGAAAGATTTTTTTTTTTAAAGTTTAATTTGATTTGAGGTGGTCACGTCTTACCTTCGTTAGCATTCGATTACATCACACCAACCTCACCTCACCGCACTTACCTTCGACACTTTGAAGCATTGCCAACTTTAACTAGATTTGTAGGTATAAAGGAACTGGAGGAGGAAGGAGGGAACTGAGACATTTCTTTAGGTGTGGAGGAACAATTCGAACATTTTATATTATTTAATTAAATAGTTTGAAAGAGAAGGGGGCTACCACATTGGTTTTATAAGAGAACTCGCTTTGCTCGTTGAGGGCTCCGCCCCCGAACCCTCCGGCGAGTTTTCTTTGCAAGTGGATGTAAACTAATATAATTCCAAAGCCGTTTTTTTATAGGTCTTACCTTTTAGCCACAAGAGACCCCCAAAGAAAGGTCCGCACCGACTTTAAAGTTGCTCCGACATTTTGAACATTTTTCGGGAGTTAAAAATTAAATTTTTGAAATTTTCCCGTTGGTTACAGGATATAAGTTTGCCAAATTTCAAGTTTCTAGCTCATCTGTAAGTGGATGAACATTAATGTCAGTGAGTGATACCTGTAAACATCGATTTTTTGGTGTTAGCAAACTTTAATTAATCGTTATTTAACTGTTTACTAAAAGGGAAAGGGATGAGCAGGATATAATATACTAAGTACACCCACATTATCACGGAGAGGGGATGTGAAAAAATTAGTAATAAATCACATGTGGGATAAGACATCCAGGCAGGATTCGAAACACGATGGCGACCAAGCACAATACGATAATATCCCAGGGGTGGGGAAACTTTTGCTATAATATTCCTTATAAGGCCAAGCACTTCATGTACCCACAAAAAATGTTGATAAATTTTTGCCAAAACGTGGTAGTGCGTCAAACATAAAGAGATAGATAATAATGTACAATATGCATTTAAGTTGAGATAACAGAATATACCCAGTACGAAACATTTTAAAAAAAAATTGTTTCGAACAAAAAGAATATTTAGAGGGAATGAGAACAGCATTAATTAGTTTTGGTTTGGTCGGAGTCTTCAAGGTTATTTCAAGGTCAACTTTTTTTTATTATATATTAAAACCTATAGTGTTTGTAGAGGCATTTTATTCTACACAAAAAACAAAAAACTTTTTTTCTTAAACATTGTTTTATTCGACATCAATTTTCGAAGGTATTTAACTTGTATATGTTTATACAAATGTTTATATCAGAACTTTTTATTACATTAATAGTCATCATTTCGAACAGTTATATAAGTGATTTTATAAATAATATTGCATTTAACATAATAAAGAATAACATAATATAATTAAAAAATAATTAAATAAAAATTAATAAAAGTTAAAATATATTTTAAAATGTCAAATAAAAAATAAATGGTACGGAACTCTGCACGGACTTTCTCGCTCTATTGTTTGAAAATGGAGAAATTTACTCAAAACTCGTAATATATGTGAAACGAAATAATATACACTAGCAAACCCCAAGCATAAATTGCACTATATTTATGTAAAACTTTTTTATTTAGTTCCGGTTTTAAATTTTATAATTTGCTTTTTAATGTCCTCTTTTGTATGTTTGGACCGATAAAAAATGATCAATGTTGGGTCCACAAGGGTCAACACTTCGTAATAAAATTTCAACTTCCGATTAAAATTTTCGACATTTTATTAGGTGCTGCAAATCTTCATGCCATCGCATTGCTATTAAATTCCTCATTTATAGATTTTGACCAATACAAAATTTAAATAATGACTATTGAGTCTAAAATGGATATAGATCATTGTTGTACAAACATTTCTCCTAAGAGGTTTAAGGAAAAACAACATAAGCTTTTAGAGACTTACTTATACTTAATTACTCTATGACATTGGAGAATTATTGCGTTAAAACTTAAGTACTATCTCTTTACAACTGAAGCTCACAAAATTGTATTAATATATTTGCCAATATCTCAGAAACTGTTGGATTTATAAAAATATATTTCATATAAAAGTTTTTTATTTTTAATAGTACTACAATTTTTCGATGATAAGTTATTTAGTATATCAAATAGTTGCGGAGATACGGAAGTTTCTGCTTCTGTAAAGTACCCTAAAATTCAATTTCATGCTAAAATGGAAATAGCCAGTTTATTTATAATCTTAATCAACATCTAGATACGAATTTTAATCAAAATCGTTAGATTCAATTTTGAGAAAATCAACTTTTTCTCTTTTCGCCCTTTCTTAAATTACTCTTAATTTTAAATTTAAACAGACACACAGACATACGTCATTGCAAAGACCACTTTTTAAGGTTTGGGGGGTCTTGAGACGTCGACATCCATCAACATTTCAGGCTAGATTTTCTTTTGCGGTCGCAATACTTTTACCTTTAGTGTTCGAAAAGTTAAAAAATATATGCATATTTACGTATAGCTTAAAAGTTATTGGTTTTATAAAAATATACTTCTCATAAAATATTTGTATTATAAAGAGACCTATATATTTGTAACGTTAAGTAATTTCATATCTCAAATAGTTTAGGAGCTATTATATTAAAAAAAAAAGGGTAATTTACGCATCAGACCGGAGCCCTTAAAATCATTTTGCCGAAATATTGAGAGAAGCCATTTTTTTTTTGTAATATTTATAAAGGTTTAGAAATGCAATTTAATCAAAATCGTTAGAGCCTATTTTGAGAAAATCGACAGTTTCTCTTTTTGCCCTTCAGTAAACTACCCTCAATTCTAGAGTTAGATATCCAATTCCAAAAAACCCTCAGGGCAACCCTATGAAAACCTTAGATACCAAGTTTTAGCCCGATCGGTAAAATAGTTTAGGCTCTAGTTGGAGGTACAGACAGACAGACGGAAAGTCAAAAACCACTTTTTGGATTCGGGGGGTCATGAAACGTCAAGAGTCATCAAAATCTTGAGTTCGATTTTTTTTTTTACGATCACAATACTTTCTCTACCTGTAAGATAGCGAGAAAGTAAAAAGTGTCAGGTGAAAGTTTTTTTTTGTTCAGAATAAAAATTCCACTAAAAAATTAATGGTTTTCATTTTTTTAAACAAAGTCGACTTTTAAATAACCTAAAAGACGTCATCCAAATCAAAAATAGTTAGCGGTTTTTTTTCTTCTCAAAAAGAAAAAAACATTGTTCGAAATATGTTTTTCTAAAATGTTTCATTTTCGAGATAATCTGGTGTCTAAACTTAAATGTCCCACCCGGTATAGCTTATATTAAATTGTGAAATTATTTTATAATTTGTTCCAATCAGCGATGTGTATATTTTTGAATAAAACGGACACAAATTCGATAATCATTTAAATCCCCCGCGACACTTAAGTTTTTTTTTAATCTATGCTCGAGTCTGTTACCGTAGGTGTGGTTGATGTAAAATCCTATCTTCTCACATTTCTGCCGCTTTGATATATATTTTCACCGTTTGTAGCTTTTCTCACTCCTCCTATTGGTCGAATGGAACAAAAAAAAAAGGTCAAACAGACTCATCAAGAGCGCTTCATGAATACCGGCTTGTCACACGCTACCAGGAGCGCATAGGAATAAAAGAGGTATACAGCGACCGTAGGTTTTACCGAAGCTTTGCACGAAATTCATAGGACCTACTCGTGTGGTTGGTTCATGGGGTCAAATGCTTCGTTTGAATAAAACATACTCAACCCCAAAGTGAAAGTATGGAACGCTTTGTTTAAAAGCACGAGACGAAACGGCGTAAAAAGAAACAATTTATGGTTATTTTAATTAAAAAATATTAACGTTGATATAAAACGCCTCGTGCAAATATTGTCACATTTTCTAAACATTGAGTCATTTTATATTAATTTACTGGGGTAGTTAGAACGAAGAAGTAGGGTAGGAGAAAGAATGACGTTTAATGACATTAGCTATAACCTTGTCAATATTAGAAAAAATAGTTTAGAGAATTTAAAAAAATAAGTATTGGAAATCAAATAATGAGTTCGTTCGCTATATTTATCTTACAGCTGTCCAAATTGACGCTTTCTGTCAAAAATTCGGGTGACCTGGTGCTCTAGGAGTAAGGTGTCAGACTTCTGTGCTGGGGGTCCGGGGTTCTATCCCCGGTCCCGGCACAGATTTATCTGATTGCCAAACCCTTCCTTCACCTCTGACAAGACGTGTATTAATCACAACTTGTGAATGTGGGGAATACCAGGCCTCCACCGTGGTTCGGATCCCACGTTAAACTGTAGGTCCTCCATTTCATCTCACAATCACCCTACCATTACACATTAGCGTGCGTATAACCCGAACGGGTAGTAAAACGCGGTTATAATAATAATCTGTCAAAAATTACCGTTAGAAAAGCCAGAGCTTAACGCTTTAATAGATGAAAGCGTATTAGTAAGTAGCCTGTGAATTCCCCAATTTGAAATACTTAAGAAATGAATTATTTGGGCACATCCTCTTTGTAAGTTTTAATTATTTTATTTTAACAAAATCATAAAAGTAGAAACACCAACAATCGTTGTCCAAAGGAATCACTACACGTTCTAAAACTATTGATATTTTAGTGGTATTGATGTTATAAAGGTGGGGACGAAACAATTAGACGAATAGTAACCTGAAAATTAACACAATTGTAAAGTAAATATTCACTAGCTAAATAAAAACAACTCCATACTACACTTTTATGAAGATAATGTCACTTAAGTGAGCTCCCCCGGACGTCAGACAAACCTCAGCTCGTTGTCCATCACTTTCCTCAGCAGAGACAGTCTAATTGTTTCCGCCCCATCCTGTATTTTATATATTACTAGATAGCTGTTGCCCGCGGCTTTGCTCGCGTGGAAGTTGATTATATACAAATACGAAAATATACATATGTATTTACAGATTAATTTAAAATATTACGTTACGTTGATGACCATAACTTGACCTCAGATCAAAAATAATGCAAGTCCGATACAAACTTTCACCCCCTTTTTCATCCCTTATTAAATAAAATTTCCAAAATTCCTGAAACACGTATTTATTT
>CABFVZ010002075.1:34987-59043 GCA_902151445.1 Timema monikensis | reverse complement strand
CCCCCCCCCCCCCCCCCCCCCCTCTCCACGCACGTTTGATCTCCGTTTAGTCTGGATGGATAACACTACACGTCACGATCAGTGATCACTTTACAACTCCCCGCGATCGATAGTTGTACTGTTATCAATAGAGGAGGGAGGGGGAGGGGGACAGGATTAACGCTGTGGCTTCCGTGTCGGTGGACACAGCGGAATAAATGTCAATCTCGTCTACAGTTAAATAGGACGCGCTTTTAGAAGATATAAACATATTTTAATGCGTTCAAAGAATGAAATCACTTATACAATTAGTGTTATTCTATAGGTGTTGATAATATCTATAAAAGACGGCAGCTCCAGAATATATGACGTATTCATGGCATGGCCTTAGGAACTCCCAGTACACCTAATTATACTCCATCATTTTGTGGAATTTAAAATGTTAAAAGATTATATGTTTATAATAACAAAGACAGTATTTATTGCACGTTCGGGCTATTCGCATCTTATACAAATAATATAGGAATACCAGTACAAGATTAAGAAATTGGATTCTTTAAAAAAAATGCGCCAGAATTCTCATTGAAGGGATTATAATAAAATCACAATGTGGTAAACGACCTTCAATGCATTCTAATCCCGATCTTTCGATCCAAAGATGAGCAAGAGAATCAAATATTATTTTGCCCTTAGTTACAATTTTTAGCATATATACATAAACTTTGATCAACAAAATATAAATAAAAATAAATTGCAGAAAGAGTAGCCTATATGACATATTATGTGGAATTTATAGCAATTGAAAATGTTATCTTAAAAAACTACAAATCTTGCTTTTTTTTAAATTAAATATTCAAACGGTACTAGAAAGTTAGCATTCAATATAAAAACAACAACATATATTTGCGTAATTTATCAGCGAGACAAAATGTCAACAAACCGTGAAGCATTCATTAACTCAGACCAGTCTGTACTCTCATAAATAATTAGTTTGAATTTACAGCCTTTTCATAGCAAAACCCTGTAGACGTGAAACATAAAATCAGTAATCATACATCACAAACGTATAGAGATTGTTACCACGGAGGCATTAATTACTTGGAGCTACACCAGTTGAGCAACATCTCACTCCAATTCTGGCGTGTTCCAGAGAAACAAAATAAAAAATAAGACTGAGGAGTTCTATTATTTAATGAAACCAGAGTTGAATGGAAAAGGCGAGGGAATTCCGGCGAAACAATGATGTCTGTTAATGAAATTCCTTAATTAAGTGAGAGAAGAACTGTGAAATGTGCAACGACGCCCTTTTGTGGTCGATGTCGAGTGGTTCTCGATGGTATCACTAGACAGCAGCACTATCTTTAGAAGGATGCGCACGCAACCACAATGCCCAAAGAAAAATGTGTGTTAAGCCAGATAATTTAATAATATTGCGTGTCTGGGATATATCACTCGTGGTCCAGTAGTGGAAATATTATCCAGTACTGATGTACCGTTGTCCAGGGGACGTACTAATGTACTAATAGTACATCCTTTCCTTAGAGGCTCTTTACATGTCCCGAAGAGATGAAGTGATGGTGATAGTGATAGTGAGGGAGTGGGAACACTTAAACCCAACTTAAGCCTAACTAACCAAACCCTGGTGACAGTGGGGTAATTCCCTTTTCGGGAAATATACCCAAGGTTCCAGGCGAGAATCGAACCCGGGACCCCTAGGTTCGTAGCCAGGTGTACGGGGCCGGTTATTAGATGAGATACTTGCTGCAGACATCTTATAATATTTTCAATACGAGCAACAACAACAAAATTATATTTAAAAAAAAGCACTAACTTTTTAATAATATAATACGGGATCCCCAAATTTAAAAGTTTAGCTGGAAAATTGAACTCGTATATTGATAAGCAAACGTTGATAATAACTTAGTTGAGAAGTGAATATTATTGTGGTTGATAAAGGATATCAATAGAAATATAAGCAAATAGGAATTTCACCTTTAAAAAAAATCCATTACAAGCATTTAGTTGATAATTCAGTTTTGTATCAGGCTCATGATCAGATTCTGGTAATATGATATAAAGAGAATTTTATCGCTGATGGGTTTCAGATGTTCAATCGAACTTGGTATTAATTAATATTAATTTATTTAATATAATGAAACTTGATTAAAACGAGTAGTTTGTGGTATTGCCAAGTTAATCGAATAGAATTGATTTAAGTTCATTCACATGACTGTCTTTGAAATTTGATAAATTAATCAAATGAGAGATATGAGTGGTCACACAGTTTAAGGTGCCAGATTCGCAATGTACTGGATTAACGTTGACGGGGAGATCAAGGTTTCAAATCTCGCATAGATGGCCGCCGGGGAATAAAAGGAGGCTCTACATGCAATTCATCATTAATGATTTTCCACCCTCTCTCTATGCTAATTCCCCTCCAAATACGCTTGCGTTCCTAAACCCTTAGGATAGCCGATAAATACTATTGATTTTTAACTTACTGGTGACCTGGTGGTCTAGGGGTAAGGTGTCAGGCTTCTGTGCTGGCGGCCGGGGTTCAATCCTCGGTCCCGGCACAGATTTATCTGATTATAAAACCCTTCACCTCTGACAAGACGTGTATTAATCACAACTTGTGAATGTGTGGAATGCCAGGCCTCCACCGTGGTTCGGATCCCACAAACTGTAGGTCCTTCATTTCATCTCACAATCACCCTACATTACACATTAGCGTGAGTGCGTATAACCCGAACGGGTAGTAAGACGCCGTGCTATTAATAATAATATTAATAATAATAATAATAATAACTTACTGTTAAATTTGTTTTTACATCCATTACTGTTTCCAGCCTGTGGTCAGTAACTTCATATACCTTATTATCTAACTTAAGACTAGGATGGGCACAACATCCAGTCCCCAGCCATTAATTTATCACTGTGAAAGTGTAAACCCACATGTAACCAACGATAATTTTTTTTTCATTCATGTCGGGAGTTGAACCCGGAACCCTTAGCTCAGTAGGCAGACACGTTAACGTCTGAGCTAAGGTGTCGGATACTTTTTAAAGTGCAAACAAATTGTAGCGTGTATTGCATAAAGCTACAAGATCAAAAGCAAAACAATATAACTGTACGCCTGTGATGATATTGGGTAAAACTCACCTAGGCCCCATTCTATTGTTGTGCCTTCCTAGCCGACTCTCCCCACGGCGACCACATATCTCGATAAACATTACGCGTGGACTGGCTGAGCGAAAATTGGAGACGCCTCAATAACGAAACTTCGCAGGGCATGCCGGGAAAAACTAGGACGTGCCGGCGTGATCTAATAATTTTTATTCTGGAACCTCCTCAGTGCCACTCGATGCCTCTACCCCCTTCCCTCTCTCTGTGACCTGGTGGTCTAGGGGTAAGGTGTCAGGCTTCTGTGCTGGCGGCCGGGGTTCAATCCTCGGTCCCGGCACAGATTTATCTGATTATAAAACCCTTCACCTCTGACAAGACGTGTATTAATCACAACTTGTGAATGTGTGGAATGCCAGGCCTCCACCGTGGTTCGGATCCCACAAACTGTAGGTCCTTCATTTCATCTCACAATCACCCTACATTACACATTAGCGTGAGTGCGTATAACCCGAACGGGTAGTAAGACGCCGTGCTATTAATAATAATATTAATAATAATAATAATAATAACTTACTGTTAAATTTGTTTTTACATCCATTACTGTTTCCAGCCTGTGGTCAGTAACTTCATATACCTTATTATCTAACTTAAGACTAGGATGGGCACAACATCCAGTCCCCAGCCATTAATTTATCACTGTGAAAGTGTAAACCCACATGTAACCAACGATAATTTTTTTTTCATTCATGTCGGGAGTTGAACCCGGAACCCTTAGCTCAGTAGGCAGACACGTTAACGTCTGAGCTAAGGTGTCGGATACTTTTTAAAGTGCAAACAAATTGTAGCGTGTATTGCATAAAGCTACAAGATCAAAAGCAAAACAATATAACTGTACGCCTGTGATGATATTGGGTAAAACTCACCTAGGCCCCATTCTATTGTTGTGCCTTCCTAGCCGACTCTCCCCACGGCGACCACATATCTCGATAAACATTACGCGTGGACTGGCTGAGCGAAAATTGGAGACGCCTCAATAACGAAACTTCGCAGGGCATGCCGGGAAAAACTAGGACGTGCCGGCGTGATCTAATAATTTTTATTCTGGAACCTCCTCAGTGCCACTCGATGCCTCTACCCCCTTCCCTCTCTCCTTTGTTTCCCCTCTTTCCCCCCTCTCCCCCCTCTCTGAGCAACTATCGTCGGATATATACTGTTGCAAGTACATTTAAAAAATCACTCTTGACAGGATACCATCTTTGGATACATTTAGGTGTTCAGAATTATGTAAGGTATGAATTATTTTTCGGCGTTTATAATTGTAAATTTCTTTTCGGCCAAAATTAGTACTATTAAATGTAGACTTCCAATATAGTAGGTTTTCCTTTCTTTTTCTTTATTTTTTTTGTAAGGAATACTTGTTATTGGTCTGATACTTTCAAACATGGTAATTAAAATAATAATATTACCTTTTTTTTAATAGTCCATCAGACTACGATGAATATAAAATATTCTATTAAGATAATTGTTTCTAATGCAAGGTCCCTTTTGGACTTACGTTTTAATGGGTTTTTTGATTATATGAGAAGTCCTATAAGAACCAGAAAACTGTAAGAGAGATTTGCCTTTGAAGTCTCGCTGACTTAAGACATTTGAATATTGCTTTTATCAGGTTTTTTCACTAGTATTATTATTATTGTGTATAAAGTTTATAGCCAATCTGACGTGAGAAGTTAATTGTTGCAGTTATGAGTCTTTGGCTGTCATTGTTGTCATTATCTATAGATATTTATAGTGCGTCTGAATTGAGGCGGTAATTTATGCAGTCATTAGTCCTTTTATATTTTTATTATATGTTAACTTTTGCAGTCTGTATGACACGTGATCTTTTATCTTGGCAATCGTTATCTGGTTTGTTAGTGTTATTATGCAGGTGGACTCGGTTCTTTGAGGAGTCCTCGGACTTATAATGTATTTATTATGGACAAATATTGACATCCATCAGAATATTAAAATTAACATTAAGAGGGTTTATTATGAAGGCCATTGTTGACACGGATAATTTGTTATCATCCAAAAAATTGGGTTATTGCTATAACCCCTAGCTATTGCATTAATAATTTTTCTTATAGATATATATATATATATATCATGCTATTCTATATATATATCATGCTATTCTATATATATATATATCATGCTATTATATATATATATCATGCTATTATATATATATATCATGCTATTATATATATATATATATATATATATATATCATGCTACTCTATATATATATATATCATGCTACTCTCTCTCTATATATATATATATATATATCTCATGCTATTCTATATATATATATCATGCTATTCTATATATATATCATGCTATTCTATATATATATCATGCTATTCTATATATATATCATGCTATTCTATAAAAATATTATTTATCATATCTTATTTATAGATAAAACATTGCTGAACTTATTCTAATGTTTCTCTAAAGTTTTTCTTCTGCTAGGTTCCTATGTCATACGATCTCTTAAATGTTGAGTAACTTATACTTTGTAGAGTGGTTTTTGGGGAGGCTTAAGACAGATATGCCAGAGGGCTGTATATTTACCTTACGATTGTCCTATCGGCTCTCCTGAATTTATTCCTTTTTTATTATTGTTGATTATTTATTGCGTATCCGCCTTTATTCTTGGGGGAATTAGGATGAGTTTACAACATATCATAGGAAGGGCCTTATCTAACAGCTATAAAAGCTAATAGCTCAACTTTCACGTATTCATACGTCAAGCCATGTAGTCTGTCGCTGTCAACGTTGGTAGATAGTACCTATAAAAATAATATTATTAATAAAGCGAAATGGTATCCCTTTATACTGAAAATGTAATTACCAATTCTAATGAAAATTGAATTGTAACATAAGTCAATCTGCAACATCCAAACAATCATTCTGGTCATGGTTTTAATTTGCAATTGTGACACAACCGGGGACTCCGAGACATGGAGGACTGAGCCCCTTTTATTTTTATTTTTGGGGACTTAAAAGTATATGAATCCATCACCCTTCTCCCCACTATTTCCCATGTCTATTTAAAACCCATGTATAAATGTTTTTTTAACAAACTGACCTGACGCATGCCCTTAAAGGATAGATGATATTTGCCAAATAGTTTAATACAACAGCAAATTCAAAACATTTAAAAAGAATATTTAAGAATGTTCAATAGAAACTGTAAGAATATTTGGGGGGAAAATAGAGGTTGAGTCTTACTGTTTTATTTGTTAACTTTCTTTTCGTAACTCAAAAATAGAAGTTGAGTCTTACTGTTTAATATATTAACTTTATTTTCGTAACTCAAAAATAGAGGTTGAGTCTTGCTGTTTTATATATTAACTTTATTTTCGTAACTCAAAGGCATTAAACTATAGTTATTTTTGCTTAAATTTGTGACATTATTACTATTATTATTATTTTTTTAATGAAACCCACTAAGTATTTATAATTTTCAATATGGCCCTTAAGATCAAACTAGTAAACGCCTGTCCTACCTAAATAGATACGGGGTAATAAATATATATATATGTCAAGACTGTTTGTTTTGAACCGAAAGAACATTATGTTCCGTGCTGTAAGCCTAGCTCTGTGGAATGCCAACAGACTACTATAGTTCATGTAGCAGGCAAGAATGCTTCGCTTACCAATTGGGTCATATATATTTACGGAGCCCCCATAGGAACATCCTTTGTTTGTGGGAAATGTTGCCATATGTGAGCAGTAATATTACTGTTCAAAATAAATAAGGAGACATTATTTTGTAGGGGGCGTAAAAAAAACTTTTCCATATTCGCTGGAAGAAGCTCTCAATGTTAGTTAAACTCTTTTAGTTGGGGATGTAAGAAACAAGGGAAAAGGTCAGGGTTTTTTGAGATTCTATAAAAAACTAAAAAACCTTTTTAAATATTATGATTATTATTATTATTATCACCACGTCTTACTACCCGTTCGGGTTATACGCACTTACGCTAATGTGTAATGGTAGGGTGATTGTGAGATGAAATGAAGGACCTACAGTATAACTTGGAATCCGAACCACGGTGGAGGCCTGGCACTCCACACATTCACAAGTTGTGATTAATACTCGCCTTGTCAGAGGTGAAGGAAGGGTTTGGCAATCAGATAAATCTGTGCCGGGACCAAGGATTGAACCCCGGACCCCAGCACAGAAGTCCGACACCTTACCCCTATACCAGCAGGTCACGTTTTTAAAATAAATCAAATAATTGGACCAGTAGAAACCTATAGTTTAATTTTCTTTACATGGTGATATCAACAGTTGTTGAATATCTGTCAAGGGTGTGCTGGAATTTAATGACAACTTTTTATGTTCATTTAAAAAGTTGTTAGATAATGCCGCCATGCACATGACAGATATTCAACAACTGTTGATATCACCATGTGAAGAAAATTGTACTTTTATGTTTGTAATAAAGCTATATTTATTTTGATCAAAATTATATTTTACCTTAAAAACTGAAAATACTCTGGCCTTTCCTCTAACGTTCTCTACATCCTAATGTTAAAGGTTGACAAATGTTTACGAGAAAACCTGTTGCAATATATGTGGGCACCAAGATAACAGGTCACTGTCATCTTTTATCACAAATAAATATGTTTCGTTTTAATATGTGTGTGTATATACAGTAGCCCCATGGCTGCTTTAGTGCTGACTGACAGCTGACGACTTTGAAAAGTTACCAGACCAAATTATGTATCCCTACGCCGAACCATCCGATCTGCAAAAACATGTGTTTAGCAGCTGTAACTTTTGACAGTCAAAATTTATGTACTAGTAGCCCCATGGTTTCTTTGGTGCTGACTGACAGTTCACAGCTGACTTCTGACAGTCAACATTTAGGTATATACCTAAATTTTGACTTTCGGAAGTGACAGCTGTTAAACACATGTTTATGCAGATCATATGGTTCGGCGTAGGGATACATAATTTGGTCTAGTAACATTTCAAAGCCGTCAGCTGTAAGCTATAAGCTGTCAGTCAGCACCAAAGAAGCCACGGGGCTACTGTACTTTAAAATTATCTCCCTTGCGCGGATGTACTTAATTCTAAAGCGACTGAACTACGAACTGTTCCTCCACGCAAATGTCTTAACTAGATAAAGCCAGGGTGAACTGCTCATTTTAGTGAATTGAACCACTGTGAACTCTTCCCAACAAATGAACGGTTCCATCCATCTAAATAAATATATAGTTTTTAATTTATTTGAGGTATTTAACGTGCCATCTCTGAACCAACTAATTATATCAGCACACTACTTATAAACTAACTTAAAATCTAGAAGAAAAAACACAACACCCAGCCCCCCTGGCTTTACATCCTCACTATGAAAGGGGGAACCCACATTTCCACAATGATACAATTTTTCGTCCATGCCAGGAATCGAACCCAAAACCCATAGTTCAGTTGAAAGACAGAGCCAAAGTGTTAGGCGCTCTGTTGAAAAAAGTATATGCTGATTTTTGCCTGTGTATCAAAAATTAAATTCCCAACTTAATGGTTTTTTTAAAAATTGACAAACAGGTGTAATTTATTTGCTACTAATATTTAATCATCACTTAGTAGATTCAATTTAGTTTTCTAAATTGTATTTAAAATAAGACCCGCCTCGGTGGCGTAGTTGGCTAACACGCTTGTCGTGTTGAGCCAAACTGCTGAGGACGGGGAGACCTAGGTTCGAATCTCGGTCGGTGTGAACTGGGGGTGGTTTTCCTAAATGGTTTTCCACTCTCCCTCCACGCAAATGCGGGTTCACTTCCTCTAATTCAACCTTCCCAATTTCTATATCCATTAACGTAATTAGTACTTAAAGCGTATAACCCGAACGGGTAGTAAGACGCGGTGCTAAATATTATTATTATTATTTAAAATAAGTTTATTATAATGATTAATGAGATTAGGTCCTTGTAAGTAATGAAAGGCACATCCGGGCCAACCAGATCAATGCACATTTTCTTCCTCTAAGACCAGATTATGTTAGTAATAATTTAATGCAAATAACCGCGAAATGGGAGGAAAAACTCAAAGTAAAAACTTTTGATACACGTCAAACTTCATTATTTGTAACCAAAGAAAAAGATAAGGAAGAACGCAAAAGAAAGGGGGTTAAGAAATATAAATGTGAGAAAAACTTCCCTCTTGAATGCTTGCGCGTTTTTTTGTTTTTTTTTGTTTTATTTCCTTCCTGCTAAGTTTACAATTTCTTTCACCACAAAGTATCCAGTCTTTTATCATACTTTTTTTTTATCTTCAACGGTTGTTTTTTTATGTTATCTTTTGACTTCACAAAGACCATATGGATTTCTCTCGGGCTTAAGAGCACAAACGTGTTTCCAACATTACAATCTTTGCTTTTCTGTTGCCATGACAACCGTAAGGAAAATACTTCATTTGTACAAATGACTGTCTCCCCCTTAGAGATAAGAAAATTCTAAGCATAGGACAGCCCACAAGTGGCCGCATTTGAACATAATCAGTGACCTACCCTCAGGTTCTAAGTCCAACAGAGCTACATCCAATATCATATCTGAGGAATCTCCAGGTTTTATGGAGAAAAGCTTTATCTTCGATCTCTCTCAATCAACTGTTGCCAAATCTCCTCGCTCTCAGTTATGTCTGAAGGTGGTGTGCTGGGGTAAGAAGGAGCTACTGGCCAAATCTCCTCGCTCTCAGTTATGTCTGAGGGTGGTGTGCTGGGGTAAGAAGGAGCTACTGGCCAAATCTCCTCGCTCTCAGTTATGTCGGAAGGTGGTATTCTGGGGTAAGAAGGAGCTACTGGCCAAATCTCCTCGCTCTCACTTATGTCTTAAGGTGGTGTGCTGAGGTAAGAAGGAACTACTGGTCAAATCTCCTCGCTCTCAGTTATGTTTGAAGGGGGTGTGCTGGGGTAAGAAGGAGCTACTGGCAACCTCGACTAACCAGCGTTGCCAAACTTGTAATATATTTGAAGGAAGATTGACCACATGAAAACGAGATAGTGACAACGTTGTTTCTCAATAGTAGCCATGCAGTTACCTCAGATATGATATCCAGTATAGTTCGCTTGGGGTGGGTTTTTATTATATTTCAAAGAAGATGTTTTTTAATGTCCTATTTTTTCTAACCGTGTCCAGGACCCGTGGTTTTGAGACACGCGAGAAAAACTCGCTAGCAGGGCAAATTACATGATATAATCCCGCAACCCACGATATTTTGAAACAGAGAGCTGGTTATGAAATGATGTATCGCAAGTAGTTATCGACCTCGGTTGTCTTAGGGTAAAGTGTTCGACTCGGAACCTGATGTTCGTGGGTTCAAAACCCAGCCGTGGTCGACGGATTTTTCTTGAGTTATAAAAATCCTTAGCATAACTTCCTTCGGAGGAAAAGTACAGCCGTCGGTCTCATGTCGGTTGTGACATGTAAGATAACCCTCTAAGTTATGTGAAAATATCTTTCCCGGCAAAAAATTGTAGTCCCTTTCGCTCTCGTTCACAGAAATGTTCGTGTGCTTATTTAATCAATTGGTTTATAAAGTGCACGTTAAATAACTCAAATAAATAAATATATCTAGTAGCTTTCCTAGCCTATCAGATAAGGTTATCCCAGTGAAAATTCGCCTACAAGTATGTTTTCACCTTTGACATTGCTCCACAAAGGGCGGGCGTTTTAGTTTTAAAAGGTGACCTGGTTGTCTAGAAGTAAGGTGTCAGACTTCTGTGTTGGGGGTCCGGGGTTCAATCCTCGGTCCCGGCACAGATTTATCTGATTACCAAACCTTTCCTTCACCTCTGACAAGACGTGTATTAATCACAACTTGTGAATATTGAGAATACCAGGCCTCCACCGTGGTTCGGATCCCACGTTAAACTGTAGGTCCTCCATTTTATCTCACAATCACCCTACCATTACATATTAGAGTAGATTTTTACTCAAAATTCGTATTATAATATACGTTAGCGAACCCGAGAACAAATTTTGCTATAGTTACAAACAATTTTTTGACTCACGGTTTTAAATTTTATACATTTATTTCTAAATAATTAACGTCTTCATTTGTACATCTGGACCAATAAAAAAAATATTGATATTGGTTCTCCAAGGGTCAACATTTCGTGTTAAAATTTTGACTTTCGGTTAAAATATTCGACATTTTATTAGAGGATGCACATCTTATGGTTATCGCATTGCTAATAAATTTCTCTTTTATAAATTAAGACCAATAAAATAGGTAATTATTGACTATTGCATATAAAATAAGATAGATAAATAATGTCTGTAACAGAGGTGGATACAGGAGTGGAGCGTGGGGGGAGCGCGCCCCCTTCAAGAAATTAAACCAATTAAATAAACTTTAAAGTCAATACTAGTTTTATTATCACGTAATACTATCTCATTAACCAGATTTTATTTTTTTAATTGTTGTTGGTAATATTATTAAATGATTAATATACAATTATTATTAATACTTAAAACAATCACATTAAGTATTAAAATGGTGAATATGGGTATTAATGAAACTACCCAAATTTAAGTTGTGTGCATCTCACCTTGTTGCACAAACATTGTTTAGGTTTAAATTTATTTTATCATGTTTATTATTACTATTTCAATGATTAATAATAAATAAAGAGCTTTAAAATAATTTTAAATAACGTACTTTAAACAAAATCTTTGAATAATACCACACACATAACGTGTTAATTGTTATGTTTAAACTTATTTCCCTCTTAATAATCACTAAATATGTTATTTGCTTTTAATAAATGTTAATACTAATCGCAAAGTTCGTGCTACGCCCTTCATTAGAAGATTATTCTCAAGATTAGCGTTACAATGAAAATTAACTCAAAGATCTCCTCTAAAAGTTTTAAGTATTTTTATGTTAATATTTCTTGAAGCCCCCATCCCCCGACTCGATCCCGATGGGAGCACCCACGCCCCTCCCGCCCTCACGAAAATCCTGGATTCACCACTGTGTTGTACAAACACTTAACCTAAGAGGTTAAAAGAAAAACATCAACTTCTTGAGAGACTTACTTATTTGCTTGCTCTATGGCATTAAAGAATTATTGCGTTAAAACTTAAGTATCTCTTTAAAACTAAAGCTCACAAAATTATATTGATATATTTGCCAACATCTCAGAAACTATTGGTTTTGTAAAAATATATTTCAAATAAGAGTTTTTTTACTTTTAATATTACTAAAATTGAACAGTGATGAGTTATTTAGTATCTCAAATAGTTGCGTGGATATAAAACATTTTAGCTTCTGTAAAGAACCCTAAAAGTTATTTTCATGGTAAAATGAAAAAGTCAACTTTGTTTATAATCTTAATCAACGCATAGGCGCGAACTTTAATCAAAATCGTTATAGCCGATTCTGAGCACGGAATTTTTCTCAATTAGAATTTATGCATCAGACCGGAATCAAAGACATTATGACGAAAAATTGAGGCTATCCATTCAGTTTGTAATATTGATCAAAGTTTAGAAATGAAATTTAATCAAAATCGTTAAAGCCAATTGTGATAAAATCGATTTTTTTTTCTCTTTCCGCCCTTAAGGAAACTACCCTTAATCTTAGGGTTGGAAGAGCCAACTTAAATGTATAATAACCATTAAATATAACTTTATTTTGATATATTTTTGTATTTTATTTGAACCCTAATTTGCACTTGTTGTAAACATAGGTTATGTTGTTTTACCAGGGCCAGGATTTTGATGACCTAATATATGTCAAAAAAGTATCCATAAATTGACACTAACAATTTCAAAAAAATACTTTAAATTAACAAAAATACCCAAAAAAGTGAATGCAAACTCTATGAATGCACAATAATAAATCAAATGCGCACTTTACAAGTGGAAACTAATAGGTTAGTAATGCATAACCCCAATCAAACTTGCATTACGTTAAAAATTAACCTTGATTTATAATGTTTTTCGTGTGGGCATTTTTCCGTGTGAGCTTTTTTCCTGTCACCAAACAGATTTGAAGGAAGGACCCGAAATACGAAAATAACTGTTTTAACTTTGTTATTAAATTCCCTTGAATAAAAATGCCAGAGTTCTATAATATGTATTGAATTAATAACATCAAATAGGTTTGAACTTTCACAACATTAACACATTCTTAAAACCAATAATGGTATTACATAGTAAAGAATTAAGTTTCCAAATGTTTTTTTAATACCGAACTTTCATTCAAATAGAATGTCACAACTCATAAGAATAAATTAATAAAAGTAAAGTCAGGATTTTACTTACCAATGGCAGTAAAAATACCCCAAAACCTCGTGAAGGGCACCAGATACTCCCAAAAGCACGCACATTTCGAGTCTTGGTAATTATTCGACATGTCCTTTCTTTTACATTATACACGGGCTAAGCTTTAAAATAAAATAAAAAGTCGAACGATCGTAGTCACCTCTTAACAAAACAGTCTTTCACTCAAAATCCCGTTTGTCTTCTATCACGGCAAACCGTCAACTGGAACTCTGTTCATTGTTAAACAGTGTCAAGTCTTCTCTGTTTGAATCGGTCAGATAGCGAGGTACTGCGCAGAATTGGCACGATCAGAGAGCTACCTAGCGCTCGGGTGGTGAACTGGCTCAATACTTAATTTGCATACATCTGTCTGTTCTGTCTCATGTCTGTTGCAATTCGAAAATATATCCACAAATCACAATACTAAAGAAAACCAGAGATTTATTAACAGTTAACTATTAATCCTAAGGTATTGGGTTCAACAATTGGCAGGTGTGAAAATGTATCATTCTGAAATTGTGTATGTTCTTTTTTCAATAAGTGATAGTTAAATGGTCCAGTATATCTTAAAATTAAGATAGACTAAATCGCTTATAGTCAGCACACTAATACTTATTCTTATTTAGGTTTATTATATAAAGCTGAAAAAATAAATAAAATGCATTAACATTAATTTGTCTTTGTTTTGAAAGAAAAAACTTAAAATCAAGATTTATTTTTCTGTGATCCCCCTCCCACTCACATCCTCACTCCTTTCAACCCACTCTCCTGCATCCAGCATCCTGCATCCTTCCCACCCAATCGCTCCATGAAATTACAACTCTCCTAAATAAATTCAGTCTTCTATGTATTGACATTCATTTACATATTCATTGATACATACCCATTTTATCACCCCGTTCCCTTACGAAATAGGCAAGAAACTTAGCATATAGCTCAAAGCAACTCCGTATTTAATTCATCCTCGCTAACTTTATCCACACTTCCCTATCCTTGCATTTTCCCTTCTCTTCAACAACATCTATACACCGAGTCATACTTGCTATTTTATTATTAACACTCTTAATGTTTCTCTTTTCCACACATTCTTCTACAACATTTAGACACATCTTACATGACCTACCCCTTCCTTTCGATCCATACACTCTACCTTCATACATCTGTTTCATCACTATCCACACTCATCCTCTCAATATGCTCAAACCAACGTAACACTCTTCTTTCACATTGACCTATTGGATTACCTTTCAAACCGCACTCCTTCAGCACCCATTCGTTACTGGTTTTGTCCGTACGAGTTCTACAATATATCCATTCACAAAGTTGAGTATTTGGAAACTGTCAATTTATATAATGGTCATGGGGTCGATTTTGACAGATACTTGATAAATATTGTGCGTATTTATCAATATTTCCAACTAAATGTTTATTTTTACATCTTCTAAAAATGTAAATTTAACTTGCAATCTAGCTATGTAATATACCTTCAAACTAATTTCTGTTTTTGAGAGAATATCAATATGCTCTATTCAAGTGGCATGTAGGGCAAAAATTTAATTTACGTACAACTTTTTTATTGTTTGAGATGAAAATAATATCCCGTACACAGTTCCCTCGATATCATGGAAGTGAGACCACTTCAGCAACAAATAATTCAAATTGGTCAAAAAGAACCAATGGATTTAACTTTGTAGTATAATCCGTTTTATGAATTTGGTTTATAAATTTATTTGGTCAAAACTTGCTTTCTTGAAATATAATCTTAGTAGTTCCAATAATTATTGCTAGAACGCACCACTAACCACTTACTGTTCGTATATTTACAAACGAATACAACATCACTTGAAAGATGAAAAACAGTCAAACATTGCAGCAAGGAGACGGGGTGGGGGTGGGGAAAAGGGTGGTTATAAGGTTCATCGAACCAAGAAACTAGAGAGCAGTTCGTGATTGCTCGCGTTTTGGCGAAACAGGTGACAGACAACAAGGCACGTGGTTCGTTTAGACGTGTGACGCATTTGGTTCGTCGAAACAATGTGGAGATTTTTATCTTGTCATCGGTATTGAATCAAAATCTTGGATGCTAGGAAACACATTATTGCGCCTGTTTCCTGATGTGTTATTGGTTTTCGATCGTTTCACAAAAAAATATATATAGATAGGAGATTTCATCTTTTTTCTTCATTAATTCTTTTAGCAAGTTTCGTTTGCAATTGAGTCCATGAATCAAGCACAAAATTTATATCTTTATGGCCATCGGGTTCCATATCACCTCTTTAAATTCAAGTTCTTCGATAAATTCCAAAGTTATATCTGCGGGCCATGCCATAGTTCACTTGAAATGTCTATTAAAAACTAACCTTTCTAGAACAATGACAAATCACGACTGCCCTAAACTGCAACCAGCACAGCAAGCTATCCACGACAAGGCGATCCTGCACGAACCCATGCACTCAACTCCTTTGGTCCACGCAGATTTACCGACAGACGGCGGGAAACAGCGAGCCGCCGGTATCAAAAGGGTTAAATGTCACTAAATAGCTAAATGTTAGTCATATTTAGATAGGAATAAACTGTTTTGACCTTTAAATATATGTAGATACATTCATACGTCTAAGAAATATGATCCACGGCTATAAATTTTAATAATATCAATATAATATATATTATAGAAGAAAATCTAACAATATAGTAAAGTATAGCAATGTTGACAGCAAAATTTATATTTTCTTCAAATTTATTCCTACCAGAATCATACTATAGTTTCCAAGGCTATAGAGTCGTGGAGTCGGAAGAAATTCTGGTTAGAGTTGAAGTCGGTAAAAATGTACCGACTCCATCTTCAAAATAAAAACTTATAATATTGTAATAAGATAAGTGTCTGAAGGTAGGACCTATGGCAGTTGGACCCAGCTAAGGGTGATTAGAGGCGAGAGGGGGGAGGAAAAAGCACCCATCTGGGTTCTTTTCTAGCCCAGTATTAAAGAAATAGAGGCTTTCACTTTTAGCTGTGACCCTATAGAAAACATGGTCAGCGATAACCAGAAGGCTCCAGTCCAAGTTGTGGATAGTGAAGTGAGTGGACCAGCGTGTCCAGGAGTGGGCTAGCGTGTCCGGGAGTGGGAAACGTGAACCGTGAGTGGGTCAGCGTGTCCACGAGTGTATCGCGGGTGTGTCTTTTACTGGGATAAGCAGTGATTTGACTATATATGTATTATGTTGACATTAATCGGTATTGTGAACTGTTTCAATAATGTAAATTTTTGTGACTTTAAAATATATAATAGGTAGTCATGTGTTGTATAGATGTTAATTTGTTTATTTTATTTTCATGAGATCTATTAGCTTATTAATTTATATACTTAATTATGATTATTTAATTCAATGACTTGTTTAGTAATCATTAATTTAATTGTATTTTAATCAGTGTATATTGTTTTGATTTTAATAATAAAAACTCTGAATATTCCGTGTGCATTTTCATTTGTGTTTAGTCAGCAACCCACTCCAGTAATCTTAAAAGAATTCACGGTTCACATGGTGACGTTTGAACAACCTGTGACTCTCCATGCATTATAATATTACAATATTTTATTTTTTCATCTAGGACCGAAATCTTTAATTTAGATTGACAAATTTATTTAGATATAAATTTACATTGCCAAAGAAGCTTCTCCTAAAATAATCTATATCGAAACATTTTACTGCAGTCAATTTATTACTCATTACTAAACATTAGCAATTTTTGAAGTCAAACAGTGGAAAAATAGAGTTGGAGTCAAAGACTTACAGGCGCCGAAACTTTGAACACAGTTTAATGGTGTTAGCATAATTTCAGTATGTAAGTATATGGGGATTTTGTATTAATTTTGGTTCAAGCGATCTATGTGCAGTTTGGGCTATGAGCTTCCAAGCATCCTGTGTGTGTGTGTACCGACTCTATACCCTTGATAGTTTTTATGGTTTCTAAAAAAGGACATCACTAAAAGAATTAACCCTTCCAAGTTGTTCTGTTCCCGATGCATGCTCTAATGCTTCCAGAAGGAATCTATAGGGACACATTTTTCATTTATTTGAGGTATTTAATATGCACTTTCTGAACCGACTGATTATATTAGCACAATACTCTTAAATTATCACCGTGAAAGGGGAAGCTAACATTTCCCCAATGATAATTTTTTTCGGCTATGCCAGGAAACGAACCCTGGTATCCTTAGCTATTAACCTTTTAATTCATTAAGGTTATATGCATATATGGGATAGGAATGAGGACAAAAGCATTTTAGAGGTAATCTACACACATTTGCATGGAAGAAAAGAGGGAAATAATTCAAGAAAAAAACACCCATTTCACTTTAGGGTGTAAAACACACACAAAATGGCGAAAATGTTGAAAAAAGTTATTATCAAAATATATTTTATTTTTCCTAACAAAACTTAAGTTAGTGCAGTTTCCCCGACAGATTACTTAGCATTAAAATACACGTTACTATTATACATTTTGTACACACAAGCATATAAATCATAGCAAATAAAACTATTTGTTCATTGCAGTTAATATGTTCACTTATACTTTGGTTGAATAAATCTTGGCGATTTATTTTGCTTGACTTCCTTTATGGATGAGCTTTTAACATTTCCTAAACCTGAAAAAAAAAAAAATTAAGTTATTACGCAAAAGTTTGAAACTTATTCTTTAGACAAGCCATTTTTAACAAAAGATGTTGCTTAGTATTACAGTTGTAGGCGAAGATAGGGTTGATGGTATTTCGGGGAAATAAAAATGGCACTCCTTGAAAACAATTATTTAAAATTTAGTGGGATCCTTATATCGGTACTCTAACTAGTTACTCGTAATGATAATGGTTACAACATAATAAAAACAAAGTACATTTAGGATATTTAAAAAAATGAAACATTAGTATTGCAAATTAATTATTTGGCGCCCAGGCTACGAGCCCCAAATTACCTTGCTTAAGCTATATCACAGCCGGTTTATTTTGGTTTCTCGCATGAATTAAAAATGTTTAGAGGGTTATTGAAATATTTAATAATAAATTTTACATATACAGCGTGTTCGGAAACTAATAGCCCAAATTGCATATATAGTATGTTTGAACCAAAAGTAATACAAAATTCCTTTACACTTACATGCGGAAAACTATGCTAATACCATTAAATTGGGTCCAAAGTTTTGGTGTATAGCGCCGGGAGAGCAAAGTTGTTCAAGCATGTGTGTACAACAAGTTGCATAAGAGTTAGGCGAGTGGCACTACACATGTAATAATGGCTAGTACTTTCTGTGATGTAGGACAGTTAATGATGACCCTCAGAAAATATTTGCATTTATAGATAAGACTGGTGTGTATACTATTTATTGTGGTATGTTCTGCTGCCGTGATCCAAGATGTTTAGGTGTGCAGTGCCATGCACCTAACTCCTATGCAACCTGTTGTACAAGCACGCTTGTTCAGCTTTGCTATACAGGCGCTGAACGCCGAAACTTTGAACATAGTTTAATGGTGTTAGCATAATTTCAGTATGTAAGTATATGGGGATTTTGTATTAATTTTGATTCAAGCAATCTATGTGCAATTTGGGCTATGAGCTTCCAAGCATCCTGTGTGTGTTTGTGTGTGTGTGTATATATATATACACACACACACACACACACACACAAAGTGGCACATTATTAGAGTTCGAACACACCTGATATAGTAGTACTCTCTTCCTTGTCTACTAAGATAGTCATTTGCGGAATCGAGGTAAATTGGTAAAAAAAAAATATTTTTCTTCAAATATAAAGTAAAGTTATTTTATAAAATAACTAAAATACGCATTTATTTTTATTATTTAACTATGTAAGATAGAAATCTTAAGTTTCATGTTTTCTTTTAAAATAACTTTATAATATATAATTTATATGAATCCATGTCATCTTTTTTCATGAGCTAGCGTGCCACAAATAATGTTACAGTGGTCCTCGGGTTGAAGAACTCTGGCAAAGACCTTCACTTAATAGCCATAGAATCAAGCCATTTGGCACCTTTTGTTTACAATATATTCATCACAACTGTAAAATAGTATAACTAACTTAAGAATGTGTCACTGTGGTCATAAACATTTTCATGATGAGTCTCCAACAACTGTTTGGCAAGTTCAAGTCGAGACAGGCCCACAACTGGCTCCCCAAACACACTAGGGATGTGGATTGGAGAGAGAGACATCTGTGATAGAAAACAGAAACCATAGTAATCATATTAAAAGACACAAGATATTATTTTCATTATAACTGATGTTTTTTATAGTGGTAGCATTTTATTTAAATTAAAAACTAGGTTAACTGGCTGTTTTAGATAAGGGTACTGATAAGAGTGATAGGCCAGAATTTAATTACGGGCTTTACCAAGTTGTTGATAGTATAATTTGCCTCAAGATAATTAAACAAGGACTCTGTTAGTGCAGTTATTATTATTATTATTATTATTATTAGCACCGCGTCTTACTATCCGTTCGGGTTATACGCACTTACGCTAATGTGTAATGGTAGGGTGATTGTGAGATGAAATGAAGGACCTACAGTTTAGCGTGGAATCCGAACCACGGTGGAGGCCTGGCATTCTCCACATTCACAAGATGTCTTGTCAGAGGTGAAGGAAGGGTTTGGTAATCGGATAAATCTGTGCCGGGACCGAGTATTGAACCCCGGCCGCCAGCACAGAAATTAAACACTTTACCCCTAGACCACCAGGTCACCGTTAGTGCAGTTCATTAAAACTTATTTCATCTGACATCAGTGTCTCATTTAAAAAAAAAATACAAAACAAAATTTGTCTCTGAATTGCAAAATGTCTAACCTTTCTAAATGCAGTTGTGTTTGGCCGAGAGTCTATTGTTGTGTTTCTTGGTGTCGTCACCACAGAGTTTGAACGGTACCTCGGAGAAGATGACGCCTGAAATATTTGTTTTGGCACATGAGTACCTATCATCTCTGAAAAGAAGTTTAAGTAACTCACTATGGAAGAACTTTTTCGGATCTTCCCTGAATGGTATTATAGTTTACAACAATATAAAATTTAAAAATTGGAAGGAGGATAGAAGAGCAAGGCCTACACTCTTCCGCCATTTTTCCTTTGTTTACAACAATATAAAATACAGTTTGAGAACTAAACGTTAAAAATAATTGATGATAATATAGTTATGATCATGTAATTAAATGTTTGATTTCAAACTATCAAATGTTGAAGGATTGAAAGACATGTACTTTTAATAGAGAGTAGCATTGTTCAAATTGTATCCCAGATGTGACAGTTAAACTTATAACAAAATAAAATAACAAACACTTAGAAAAATAATTTAATTTGATTTCAAAAACATAGGCCCAGAATACAAAAAAAAAAATCTTGTATTTGGTAAAAAAAAAAAATCAACTTATAAACATAATCAAAAATTGCATGTGTCTCAAAGTAATTGAAATAAAAATTTATAATAAATGAGAAGGAATATTAACAAAGAAACTATAATTTATAGAAGAAATGTGTAAAGAGTAAACATTAATCACTTGAGTAATCTGGTTATTGTGTGAGCCATCTCATTCAAGTTATAAAGTGTGTTTACCTTAGATCTAATTTCTAAGTTCTCGATGGGCGGAAGCGTTACATGCCTCGACCAGTTGGTAGGAGAGGGCACCACTGAAACCTGTCTACCTTGCTGCTTTTTCACCTTTGCTCTATCCAATGTAGTTTGCAAGATCGCCGTATTTCTCTTATGAGCTGTCTCCCCTCTTCCATGGTGGTCAACCACCGATGGTAAATTGTGACAAGGAGACTTGGAATTCAAGGAGCAATGCGGCGAGTTTCCGATCGTTCGGTCTAACGTCTTTCCGTGGCGCCATTCCGACGTCTTGTCCGCATCCGACATAATTTTAGGTATACGTGATGTCAGTCTCGATGTTTGATTAGCGCTCAACCGCACTGAGAGAGATTTCTGCGAAACACTGAGGGACTCGCCGAGGTCGATATTGTTCAAAGACTGGAACGAACCAGTCCTCGAGCTTAACGTCCGTTCGGCATACACTTTCAAAGCTGGCTCCAAACTTTTTATCACCTTCGGCCACAAATAAGAGAAAATCTCATCTTTCACGCTCTCCCTTACATGATCACGCAATGTTTCAAGTTCCTTTTGACCATCTCCTAAATGTGTGGGAGTTCGGCTAATTTGACCGGGGGTATATGGTTTATCACAGCGACTCGTGTTGAGGCTAATGGCGGCACTGTAAGCTGTGGACTCTTCATAGCTGCCATGACTAGCAATAATTTCCTCCTCTTCCTCTATGAAGGTATCATCACAATCATTGAAAGCACTACTGGGTTGAATATTGGTGCCCACAATTCTGTAAATAGAAAATAAATACAGTTCATTGATATGTTTATTTTAAAGTTTAAAATGTTTTAGTAGTAGTATATCCTTAACTAAACATGGTAAAATTATCAGAAAATGAAGCACAAATAAAAGTAAAAAACTCTTTACACACATTTTCAAATATTTCAATACATATATTAACGACATATTAAAAAGTCTAAGGCACTTAATATCATACATATTTAAGCTATTAAGTAAGACATAATAAGCCCACTTCGGTGTCCGCATGGTCTAATGCATTACTCTCACAGACTAGACTGCCACTGACAGGGAGATCGAGGTTCAAATCTCGGCCGGGTATAATGATGGTTTTCCCAAAATGGTTTTACACTCTTCCTCCACACAAATTTGGGTACAATTCTTATAAATATGACCTTCCTAATCCCTAAAGCCACTAGTGTGATTAGGACATAAGCGTATAGCCTGAATGAGTAAGTAGTAAGATATGGTGTTTAAAAAAAAGTAAATTTTATTAAATTGAATCACATAAATAACCAAACTAGTGAAAATATAGTATGCAGTGCTTATGAAATGAGTTACCTCAAGTGTGGGAATTTCTCCCTCCAATGTTGGCATTCTTCCAGTTGACTTCCTTGCAAATTTTCTGATAAGTCTTCTCCATAGAAAGCATGTTCCATCTGATCTACTAGTTCTTGAACCTTCTTGGTAGTTTCCACCTCAATTTCCTGAAATATGTTTATAAAATCAAAAATGTTTTGTCGTCAACCAATATTTTTTCCTCTTTAAACCCAAGATATTAATTATAAAATGGAACTACTATTTTGTAATATGCACAAAGTAGAATTTCATGTGTGCTTTAAGAGAGTTCTTTTAAAACAATTTAGCTTACAAATTAACTTAATATTTTGAACCATTCCCAACGAATACTAATTAGGAACAAATATCTGAGCCTGGTATATAGATTAAAAGTCAGAAAACTAGGTTCTCGAGTGTAAAGGTGCATGCGATATTGTACCTACATCAGACCAGGACATAAAGCTTGCAACGCTTTGACCCAGAGAGGAGCCGGTGCCCTCAGAAGTTTGCCAGAACGCTTCACCGTCCTCGTCGTCGCCATCACACACACTGAAACACAAGGAGAGATAAAGGAACTTTAGATATGTGCTTTGTTATCGGTGAAGAAAATAATAGTTCTTGACCATCATGATAAGAGGTTGGTGGCACTGTCAGGTTCCATTCTCCGTGTTGCGTGTGAGGCGATGCACTCGTCCACTTACGTTTGTGACGTCATGACAAGCGGATGCAACAATGAGCATTTTAGTGCAGTAAATTTGTTATTACTAATTAACATAAATTTCTGAATAAGTCAAAGAGTAGAAATATAGAGTAGTGAGGGGCGAAGGCTTGGTGTGTTGACTATCGACTCCGCAACCCTGGTTGTCAGGTTAGACCTCACCAATTTAACAATTTAAGATTGCCACATTCCCGATCGAATAGCTCACCAAAAGTATGAATCTCACCAAATGGATAAGAAAGACTTTATAATAAAAAATTGTTCCGAAAAAAAAAACTTGGCTTATATTCAACATGCCTTAAAATATGAGTGATGAATGACCCTGGGAACAAGACAATTCCTGGGTCATTAAGTGGTAAGAGTATTGGCGTTTTTAGCCAAAGGTTTCATGTTCAATTCCCATGCCCAGGTGTCATTTTTCAATTAAAAGACTATGATATCTAGATGTGGCTATAACTGTAATTAACAAAATAATAGCTTTGCTATTTAATCCTTCACTAAATTGTATTTTATTTTCCACACAAAATATTTACTTGGGCTTAAGTTATCACTTACATATTAAAATCAGACTCGAGACTTCTAGCTCCAGAGCCGCATTGAAATTTATCTCCAGCGGTTGTCTTGGCGAACGGTGAAAAGGTTTGCGAATCTATTTTTGGGAATTTATTTCCTTCAAAATGACTCTTTGTCAAAATAGTCATACTGTCCGGAGGTTCTGGAAGAGGTTGTTGACGACTTAGTTTAACTTTGGGACCAACTCTGTAACAACATACTTGTATTTTTTAACACTGAACAATTAATGAGGCCGCACATGATACAAAGGGCTTCTCTCGTAAGAGACTGGTCTATCAATGACGGCAAGATCAGGGTTCAAATCCTGGCCGAGTATACTGAGGGTGGTTTTTTTTAAATTGGTTTTTCACTGCCCCCCCCCCCCCCCCCC